>BQNB010088930.1:0-27532 GCA_026074375.1 Tanacetum coccineum
AATCAGGATCCAAACCTAAACGTGGTTTCAATTTCACTAGTCATTGGGGAAACGACCCGGGTGATCATACTTGCCCGGTATAATATACGTATTCTATATATATATCTTTGTGAGTGGAATTGTCCAAGGGATACTTGGGGATTTCCTTAATTTCTCTATAAGTATATTATTTTATATGTATGTAAAACTGCAATCAGATACCCCCTGCCAGAAATAGACTGGAAGGTCGAATCCCTATGCGGATTCCCATTCAAATGCTTTCTGGACGCATACAAGGGGTATCACCAAATACAAATGGCAGAGTAAGACGAAGAAAAAACCGCGTTCATCACAAACCAAGGCATTTTTTGTTACACGAAAATGCCTTTCGGCTTAAGAAACGCTGGGGCAACCTACCAGCGACTAGTGGACAGGGCATTCCATGAACAAATTGGTAGAAACCTTGAAGTATATGTGGATGAATTGGTCATTAAAAGTCACACGGAGGATGAAATCGTCCGCGACATAGAAGAGACATTCAGAACCCTTAGGAAAATCAATATGAAATTGAACCCAAAGAAGTGCAATTTTGGAGTTGAAGAAGGAATGTTCCTAGGATACCAAGTCAACACTAAGGGCATTAAGATATGCCCTGACAAAGTAGACGCTATGCTAAGCCTCCAATCACCAAAATGCCTAAAAGATGTGCAAAAATTAAACGGGAAGCTAGCAAGCCTAAACAGGTTTTTAGCAAAATCCGCAGAAAAATCGTTACCATTCTTTAAAACGCTAAAGAAATTGATAAGTGTAGAATACACATATCTATTTATGCTTAAAAAGGCCCAAATAAACCCAAAACGGATCAAAAACGGCAAAAATGTGCTTGTATCTGAGTTTTATGTGTGCAGGTATGGATAGGTCAAATTTCACAAGAATTCAGTCAAAAAATGAACACGAGAACGGATGAGTGATCAAGAAGCTAAAGATCTCAAAGCCAGAGCCAGAGAAATCATGCCTCAGCCTTCTACAGTCAATTGCAAGAAACCACATTCAGACAAAACCCAACTCCATTATTTTACAAGCTCAAGGGCTACTTTTGCTATTAGTGAAAGTTGAAATAAGCTTAAAATATAACTTGCCAAACACAAGGGCCGATTGTGTAATTATCCTAAAGTAACAAAAAGTCGCGGGTCATATTCGGGTCAAACCTACCCAATACCCACCTTTCGACCAATCACCATGCAGCCCCCAACCCAATTATAACCCGATCCTACCCAACCCTAACCCGACCAAACCCGGGTACACTTATACCCCTAATAACATTTACTGTGCCTCCTTTTACCCCAAAAGCGATTCACACACAACTCACACACACAAGAACAACTCAAGAACACCCCGCATCCACATGAACCCTAGTTTACTAACCCTTCACCCACACCCTAATTAACCATGGGGTTAATAACCCCCTCACAATCCTTAACCCATCCATCCCTTTCAATTAACCCCATCCCCAATCCACCGTGGCGAAAAGAAGGATTGTAATTGGTTGATGTGACGTGTATGATTGCTTTCACTCACCAAACTAACACACATATATCCACATCATCAATCCGGGTGCTCACATCCTTAATCCAACGGTTCTTATAAAAGATCAAAGAGAGAGAGAGTTGATGAAGGGCTGAGATGAGGCGAAGAGAAGGACCTAGAAGGTATGAGAGCTCAAGGTTTTGGGTATAAATACCCCCATCATTCCAGCTTCAAAGAGGGAGTTAGTTAATGTTTAATTTTTTCAGTGTAATTTTTTAGTTCAATTGTTCTAGATTCAGTTTTAAATAGTTTTTGTAATTTCATTTTCATTTCAACTCGTATTGTACCCTTATTTCAGTTTTAATAAAAGTGATATTTTATATCAATTAGTTTCTCATTTAAATTCTGTCAATAAAGTGTTTGTTATTGTTATTATTGATAATTCGATCAAGGTTTTGGAAATGGATGGCTATGTGTTCAATGAGGTTTAGGGCTGTTGGACAGCGCATAGGATTAGATTAGGGTTTGATTTTGTTAGAAGAAAAGAAGGATCGAGAAGATGGGTTTAGCTCAAGCTTGGGGGTATAAAACCCCCCTCATTCCAGCACAAAATAGATAGTTAGTTTTAATTTTTCAGTTTTATATTTTTTAGTTTAATTTTTCGATTCAAGCTGTTAAGTAGTTTTTATGTAATTTCAAATTCATGTTATCTCATTTCATATTGTAATAAACCTTAATTTCAGTTTTAATTAAAGTATTGTTTCATATAATGTGTTTCTTCATTTAAAATTCTGTCAAATGTTTGTGTTTGTTATTGATGATCGTGTTCAAGACTTGGAGTCTCATTTGGAGTTGGATGGCTGCTGAGACTCCAAGAGGGTGTAGTAGGCTAAGGGTTAGCACATAGGTTAGTTTTAGGTTGTGATATTGATTTATGGCTTATGTGGATTAAGCCATAAGCCCATTTCAGCTTATTGTTCTTCCCTGTTCTGCTGGGAAGAATAAGGTACACTTCATTCTTGTTTTACTTTTGTACTTGTTTTGATTTCCTAATAAGTTGTGTTTATTTCATTGTAGTTAAATAAGCTGTGTTTGCATTTGCTAAATAAGTTAGTTAAGTAGAATTTATTAAGTAGACTAAATTTCTGTCAAGTTTTTTTTATTTTGCTTAATTCATGTAGATAAGAGTTAGATTACTAAGTTCTAGAGCTTATAAGCTGATAAGCTTATTAGCTTATTCTTAATAAGTAAAAGTTGAGAATTAAATTAGTTTTAGCTTTTTAATACTGTTGAATAAGCTGTTTAAATCAATTAGGGTGCTGTTTGTTAGTTTTTAGAAGGTTCAGGGTCCTGTTTTGTCCATTTAAATAGTTACTGTTAGTTTAAAAGTTACTTAGTTAGTCCTTGTTAGTTTAATTATAGTCCTTTTTATTTACTCCGTTAATCCCTAGTTAGTCACATAGTTAGTCCTTTGTTAAGTTTAAGTGTTAGTCTAGTTAGTCCCTAGTCCAGGGACTGTTTCTGCCATTAGTCAAAACTTTGTGTGTTTTATAAAAATTTTAATTTACCCCGCCTACCCTCTACTTTCTGTTTCGTCACTTTTACCCCATGTGTTTGGGTATTTTTGAATTAAGTTTTATAAAAAGTTTTTTATTAATTAAATTAATTAGGTTTTAAGTTTTAATTAGTTAAATTAGTTTTTATATAGAGGATAAAATTTGGGGCTTTTTATAAAAAATAATTTCTGCACTTTTTCTTGTTATAAAAAGTAATTTTACACAATTTTTAGTTTAAGTTTAATATTTTTAAAAAAACATTTTCGAATTTAATCTTTAATTAATTTCGAAAATAAAAAAAAAAAAAAAATCATAAAAAATAAAAAGAGTTTAATAAAAACAAAAAAAAAAATATTAATTTCAGTTTTAAACCACTTAAGTCATTTTTATAAAAAAATGTCGCATTTTATTTACTTTCGTATTAAGTTTTAATTTAGTAAGTTTATTGGAGCCATTATTTTAAGAAATATAATTTAAATCTCGAAAAATATCTCTTTATCTTAATCAAATCAGGATCCAAACAAGAACGAGTTTCCATTGCAACGAGTCCAGGGGAAACGACCCGGTGATCATACTGGCCCGTTCTAATCATACGTTATTCTATATATAATAATCTTTGTGAGTGGAATTTTCCAAGGATACTTGGGATTATCCTTAAATTCTCTATAAGTATTAATTATTTTATACGTGTGTACAACGCTCAATCAGTTTTTAGGCGCCGTGCCGGGACTTGTGTAAGCGATTCTCTTGTTTCGAGTTTGCGTGATTTGTTATGAAGATCCTTTGTCCGTCGAAAGTTAAATTTTTGTCATAAACCAAAAAATCCAAAAAAATATAAGTAAAAATATAAAAAGTAAAAAATATTTCCTTTCTTTTTAAGTATAATAATAAGAATAAAAAAAAAAATAGAAAAATCAAAAATATAAAAAAATTGTCCTAATATCAGAAAATAAAATTTTCACCAAGTTGCGGTAACCGAACACCAACAAATAATATCTACATATTGAGAAATTATCCTTTCCAATTTCCGGTGAACTTGAATTGTTCCATACTAAATCAAAGATTTAACACTTTGCGCTTTTTGTGTCTCTACGACGAAACGGCTCACACTTGAAAAGCCAATATTTCAAGAGCTACCGTGAATGAGTTGAATTATTTGGTTTTAAGTCTTCTTCAGTGTAACCGTTAAAATTCATTGCTTTAAAAAAAAAAAAAAAAAAAAATAATAGACGATTAGTTTTGTGCTTTTAATTTTTAATTTTTCCTTTTGTATGCGCACTCGTTTGAGCAATCTCGTAACGTCGTCAACAACAAACTCTTTCGGAAAATCCAATTAGAGAATAGAACAAAAACTTGTTCCAATTGGGGGGGTTGGGGGGGTGTGGGCGAGGGGTGTGGGGGGGGGCGTGGATATGAGGGGGTATGGGGTGGAGGGTGGGGGGGATAATTCGGGGCGAGGCTGGGGCGAGAGAGTATAGGGTCCGGACAATGAACGATGGCTCAAATGTTACAAGCACCCATCGAGGGTTATTGAAGATGCTTAGTTGTTTCAACCAAGTCAATGCCAACAATTTCGAGCTTAAAGCAACCGTTAAACAAGTCTTGTGCAAAGCTAACAAATTATACGGGTAGACAAGATCCCACAATCAACCTTGATTTTTTAACAAAGTGCACTCAACGTTAGACATCCAGAAGTTCCGAAACACTTCGGTCTAAGCTTTTTTTTTCCTTTTTCTCTAGACGGTGAAGCCCGAGATTGGTTAGACAAAGAACCACCAAGATCAATTCTCACATGGGACGACCTTGTTTCAAAATTCATAAACCAATACTTTCCACCTTCAAAAACCACTTACTATCGAAATGAGATCATTACTTTTTACCAAAAACCAAACGAAGCCTTTAATGAAGCATGGGTCGATTTTAACGACTCCTTCGTCAATGTCCTCACCATGGCTTTTCGGAACTCCACCAACTCGATACTTTTTATAATTCTTTGAATTCAAACGATCAAGATGCCTTAGATTCTGCAGCAGGTGGCAATTTCTTGGACAAAATGCCTCAAGAAGGTTTAGCGATTATTGAAAGCAAGTCAAAAGTTCGTTACTCAAGAAGTCGTGCTAATGATTCAAGAGTGAGTACGGATGCTCCTCTTTCTAATTCTTCACCTTCCAATAATTCTTTCGATATGCAACAAATAGCCGCTTCTCTCGACAGATAAAAGACTATCAAGATGAACAAAATGTTGAATGAAAATGAAGAGCTTTAGTTGTACACCTAGCACCAGTCCAAAGCAGTGAGGCAAGTATGTGTTACTTGTGGAACAAATCACCATTTAAACCTTTGTCCGAAAACTCGAAGTGGAAACGATTTTCCCGTTTTTCAAGATAACATCCAACAATTTCAACAAACCGCAGCCGTTGGTAATTTTCTCCAAAGAAACCAACCTTCAAATTTGGCAAGTCAAATGAGACCACCGGGTTTCAATCAACCAAATGTCCAAACCAACCAAAACCGTTATCAAGGGACCAATCCTAATTTCAACCAAAACCGTGGAGGAAATTTTAATCAAAACCGTCAAAATCAAGTTTATCAAGCTCCACCATACCAAACACCAACCAATCAAGTTTTACCTTACCAACCTCCAACAAATAGTGTTTTGAAAACAGATTTTGAAAGCTACGTCGAAATTCAATGATGAGGAAGGAAATAATTGAAGAATGTGCAAAATCAAAATCAAGGTTTGCAAAATCAAATGGCAAATGTTACAAGTTTGTTAACAAGCCTTTGCACCAAGATTCATGATTTCAGCAATCCCAATCAAGCTTCAAGTTCAAGTACTCTACCAAGCAATACCATTCCAAATCCAAGGAACGAAGCCAGGGCAATAACAACTCGAAGCGGAGTTTCTTACGAAGGGCCATCCATTCCTATGCCTCCTCCATTTGTTAATCCGATGTGGAGTAGGAGGAACGTCAACGGAATCATGTCCCACCTCCTCAAATCGCAAAAAGTTCAAGAGACAAATTCTCAAACAACAACAAAAGTGAATCAAGAGGGAATTGTCAATAATCCTAAAACATATGAACTTAAGCTTCCTTACCCGGAAAGAAGAAATGTAGAAAAAAGGCAAGAAAAAGACAAGGTTCAACTTCAAAAGTTTTGGAAAATGTTTAAACAACTTCATTTCAATATTTCTCTTGCGGTGCATTGATTTCTAATACCGAAATACACAAAAATGCTAAAGATCATTGCGCTAATTAAGGAAAAAAACTTGAAGAACTTTGCTAATACTCCGTTGAGTGAAAATTGTAGTGCCGTAATTCTTAAAGAAACTACCGAGGAAAAGGGGAGATTCCTTGTCGATATTACCATACCATGTGAATTTTCAAAGCCTTAAATGTCAAGGTTAGCCGATTTTAGGAGCAAGTATCAACTTAATGCCTCTCTCGGTACTTTCAAATAGGTTAGGTTTAGACCAACCTTGAATATCAACCCAAAATGACTCTTGAGTTAGCCAACACCGTCAACATTGGTCGACCGATGGGGAATTGTAAGGATGTGCTTGTACCCCGTAGGAAAAGTTTACATACCCGGCCGTTTCGTAGTTGGTCTGAATTATGTTCCCGACGAACAAATTCCTTTGATTCACCGAAGAGAACATTATACGAACCCCGCTCGAGCTTTACAATTGCGTTTACGATGAAAAGTTGATCCTTCGTGATGGAAATGAAACTCAGTTAAACGTTGAACATGCAAAGTGAGAAATCGAGAACTTAATGGTACTCCAAAAGTTGAATCCAGTTCACACATGATTGACACATTTTTAACGTTCCGAATCTATAATTGGTTTTGAAGGATGTTAATTGCTCAGCCGATTAGTGGCATACCACTAATCTCTTCAACCTAGTTCTTCTCCGGTGAGAGACTATGATATTTTTGAGAAGTTCACCTATGAACTTGCGCTCCTCTTAATCGTTAACACCGGTAATGATGATTCAACTCTTAAGAAAGGAATATCATGAAGATAAATTTTCAAGTTTACTCAAACCCCGCTTTTCGAAATCGATGAAAGTACAAATCCAGCTGCGATCGTGAATCCGCTCTTCTTGAAGAAAAATAATAAGATGTGAGAATAGTCTTCTTCTCCTCCAAAACAATCACACCTTACTTCACCGGAAGCAAGTGAATTAGAAGATTACTTGAACAGAGTTCGAATCCACGGGAAATGATCTAACCATCCCTTCCTCCCTTGAGTTTTAAGTAGCAATCCCCTACTTCCCCTACTCTCACCGGAAGAGAGTTTGTTTTATTGAAAACCCGACGTTCTCTCGTTCGTACCGATTGTGTGGAAAATATGACTCGAAATTGCGATTAGGAAAAAAGATAATGTGTATCAACAGCATTCTTACATAAGAAACCAAAGACTCTTTCTCGTCCTCAAGAAATTGAAGAAATCAAGGAACAAGTTGAGGAAGTTTCAAGTGATGTTCCAATCCATACCTTGTACATGATCCAATTAGAATCCACTTTTTGATAATCCACAATCTGATTCTTTAATGATCATTTCCCAAACGAAAGGAATTGAAAAAAGGGACTTACCACATTTCATTTGACTCTACCACCACAAGTATTTTACCACATTCCTTCTTATAGATTCCGACTCGCCTTCACTGCTATGAGTTGTCCGGCTAGTGTTACCTTGACAATTCACTCGGAAAACGGGACAAAGTATTTTCAAAACGCAGTAAACTAGTTTATCATCCATCATGAAAGAAAAATCTGTGTTAACTAATGAGAGAAGAATCTCAAAGAGAACATTTCCACCGGGAGCTCTTTTTAGTTTTCAGAGAACCGTTCAATTCTTCTACCTAACGCCAGAACTCCAGATTAAGATTGACAAGAATATTGTGCTTAATTTCTACCATAAGAAGAACTGATGTTTCCTCTAACATGTTGAAGATACTTTCGCATTTATCATTGGACTTTCTTCCAATTCTTCACTCATACCAAGGCAACACCTGTGAATTTTCTTCTTATGAAGTGATATTTTGTTTTTGATCCTGAATCATCACGTCTTACAATCCCAGTGCAGTTTTCAACTTGAACGTTACTAATCTGCTCTCTCCTAAGGACACTCATGAATTCAGGGATCGAGTCGAGCTTGCGACTCGGTAACCAAAAACAAGCCGCTTCGTGGGAGTTCACCCCATGCTATTCCTTTTCTTTCTATTTTATTTTCTAACCTCTAATGTGTTGTGATGTTGAGGGACCCATCCTCTTCGTTTCTCGTTGTTTGTGTTGTGATTTGGCAGGATTAACCCAACATTTCAAGAATCCTCTCGTGTTCGATGCCTAATTCCGAAGCACTCGAGTTTCTCATCCTTTGTGCGAAATTAGTTTGGGGAGATCAATATCCTTTCATCATTATCGATTAACGAATTATCTTTGTCTACTTAATAAACGGCTTAAGAAATTTTTTTTTATTTTGTTTTTTGTCTTTCGTATGATCGCCGACTTTAAACATTGAGGACAATGTTTCATTTTTAGTTTGGAGGTAGGGAATCTTTCGAGTTTTGATGTTGAGTTGCTTCTAATGTGTTACTCACGTACACGGTTTCTCCACAAAAATAATAAAAATTTTAAAATTTTTAATCAAAAAAAAAAAAAAAAAAAAAAAAAAAAAAAGAA
The DNA here is from genome assembly GCA_026074375.1 of Tanacetum coccineum. NCBI lineage: Eukaryota > Viridiplantae > Streptophyta > Magnoliopsida > Asterales > Asteraceae > Tanacetum > Tanacetum coccineum. The sequence goes on from BQNB010088930.1 coordinate 8,751, forward strand.
CAAAAAAAAAAAAAATGAGTAGTTTTCCGCTGTAAGAATAAAATAGTTTATGACCCTATTGAATGTGTGAGTTCTAGCTTTTTTCCTTAACAATTAATGATGATAAGTTTATATGCTGTTCTCATATAGCGACTTTAAACATGCTAGAGACTTCGAATCGTTAGTAAATGAATAGCTTTGTGCTAATCTCAAGTAGATTTTAAATATGCCAAGTTGATTTTATAAGGCTAAGGCATTCTTGCAAAATTTTCCTTTTTTGTGAAGAACTGAGAAATGAAAGTGTTATTTATATAGTCATTGATATTAAACGTAGAATAGTTTGGTCTTTTTCTTTACTCAGCGTGCTCATATGATACTTATGAGTGGCTTTTTCTCCCATTAGCATGTTCACTCATACGTAAATAAATTGCTTAAACATCAAATAAGTTGTATGGTATTTGTTGGTTCAATAATTAGCTAATAGAAGTTTTTTCTTTAGTTCCTTTGTGATTTAGGATGAGTACTCGATCAGAGACATACTAATTTGGCATACCAATAGAGCTGCAAAATATAATAACGTTAAGTTCTCACTGCTTGCCAATTGCACTTCCATCGTTCGAAGGCGTGGCCGATGTAGGAGTTTTTCGACATATAAGGGTAACTAGCCGGTGACATAAAAGTGTAGAGAAGCGCTCCTCTTGTCGACTCGCCTATAGCGAGATGTTTGCTAGCGAATAAGCGCTAGGCACCGGTGATGTTACTTGCAGATAATCGCAAAGTCAAAAATATGTTTGCATGTCATCTTGATCGGACGGGCGTGGCCGCGAGATGGTAGCCTACTAAATACTGAGAGAGAAGTAATAAAGTGAGTGCTTAATGATTTGGTCTTGTTTTGTGTGCCTAAGAGAGCCTAGCGCGGTAGCATAGATGTAAGCAAGCAGCGAGAGTTGTGTTCGCGTCGTTGTCTTACGCAAGAGCCTGTAGGTTATAGTGACGCGAGTGCGCGATGGTGGCCTTGTTAAGGTGCCTAATAAAGAAGGTGCCAAATGTTGGTCGCCTCGATGTGGACTTCTATTCTTGAATGCATATATCTTTTGATGAAGTGTGCTAGGAGCTATTTAATGCGTTCTTTACCATTACGCTTTATTTAGATGGTAGAGAGAGATCATTACAGTATCGAAACAAAAGTCTTACAAAGAGCCTTCCGGGTATATGAACTTCAAGTATAAATCCTGAGATACCAAAGTAGGATTTGTGGGAGGAAAAGTAATAAGTCACTCACATAATACAATATTATATGTAGTACATTGTTAGTAGTCATGACACTATGTAATTAACGGTATAACTTGTTTTTAAGCTAAGCATGGGAAAAGTGTAAAAATCGGGGATGATGAAGTTATCTTATTAGACGCTTAATTGTGCTTTTAGTTCATGATCCCAAAAAGTTACCTAATGTGGAAATAAAAACATTGCATTATGTCAAAACAAATAAATTGTCGTTAGGTAGTTAATTAATCAAGAAAATCCATAAAAAGAGAAAAATCTTAGTAAATGGGGAGACGGGTGTTTTATAACTTGGTGATGCTCTTAAACAAACTCTTTGCTACTATTCAAAAGGTTTAGTTTGGGGAATTACTTCTAGTAGGTTCTTTTGGTTCTCTCCATCATTATGAGATATATGTCGTAATGACACACAATTCTACTCTCAGTTTGAGGGGAATTTTTTGATAAGTGTAGAATACACTCCAATCACTATTTAACTGCTTAAATCACATCCTCAATCAACTCATCCACTCATCTCTACGATCATACCATGGCTCAAAAATTATGCTAGTATACTGAGAGATGCGTAGTATGTGAGTACAGGTATCATGGAACTATGTTCAATATCCACTCAGATTCAGTCACAAAACGATCACGAAACGTAATGAGATGGACAGTATCAAGAAGTCTAAAATGAAATCAAAGCCGAAGCCAGAGAGATCATGCCTCAGCCTTCTACAGTCAACTGCAGCTAAACCACAGTCAACCAAACCCAACTCTATGTTATATAACACCTCAAGGGATCTATCAATAGACACATTAGCCCTCTCAGCATAAGTTCACAACTTGAATTATTTGATTGCTTAGCCATAACCTAAGATAGCCTGACTCTAAATGTCATCACTTATCCTCATCTAGAGACTTCTAAAAGTATCTGCGGGATCTCTAAAGCTTGGTCAATAACTCTACCATGGATCAACTCTATAGCCAATCTACTCGTATGTTCTTAGCCTCCAACCCGATTACGCCAATTAACACAACCCAAGCCCCCCCCCCCCCTAACCGACCAAACCACCCCAACCGGCTATAACTTTATACACTCTTTTAACAGTTTACTGAGTACAACTCATTTACCCCAAACGTGATTTTATCTCACTCACACAACAAAGAACTCATTCAGAACACCTAAACCCTAGTTAATAATCCCCTCACCCACACTCTAATTAACCTTAGGGTTAATGACCCTCTCACAAATCCTAACCCATCCATCACTATCAATTAAACCCCAACCCAATCCACCGTGGCTGAAAGAAGCATTGTTATTGGTTGATGTGACGTGTGTGAATACCCTCACATAACTAACACAACTGTCCACATCATCGATCCGTTTATACACATTCTTCTAATCCTAACTATCTCTAGCATAGAAAGACACATGCGAAGTGAACTGACATGTACCAAGATATGAAGCGAGAAGAAAGGATCGACTAACTAGCGTATGTTAGCTCTCAAGTTTCGTGTAAAAAAAACGACTCATCCTCACATCATATTCTCCAGCACCTAGAAGTATTTTTTTTTTTAGAAGTTCTACTTTTTACAGTTTATTACTTCTGTTGAGATTCATTTCTGTTAGTACATTCTCTACTAATAGTATTTTCAATTCTCATGTTCTCTTTCTGTTTTCTGAGTTGAGTTAAGAATCTCTTCTCTATTTTTCTATCTTCTCTAATACATCGTCTCTCTCTCTATCACATTATACATATTTGTGATTCTCTCAACTATCTTCAACATTTCTGTCGATAATCTATGGTACTATCTTTTCTTCTGTCTGTTCTTCTCTGTTCTTTGATCTAGCTTCTCTCTTTGGAGGCTCTACATCTGTATTATCAACATCTTGTAAGTTATGTGTTTTACAGAGCTATTGGTCTTAGTCACATTCTGGTTTAGTTATAGGATTGTTTGTATCTTTCTTGTTCTCTAGTGGTGTAGAGCTTATCTATGAATAAGCCTATAAGCATCGATTTACTTCTAGTCTTGTCTGAATTATCTGCTTTTCTCTATGTTCTTAGGGCTGGATAAGACATCTATGTATCTACTTTATTCTCCATACTTTTTTCTAATTTTGTTTCAGTAGTTTAAGTTGAACAGATATTAATACTCTTGTCTGTTTAAACTTTGCTCTAGTATGAGTTTATTTTACAATAGTGTCTCTTCTGATAGATCTCTGCTTATTTGTAATCTTGCTTATTATCTTTATGACAAAGTTTTGAAATCAGTGACTAAGCATATAGTACAAGTGTGTTGAGCTTAGTCTTTGAGTTTTACACTCAGGTATCAAGATTTTCTATAGCGATTCAACAGTCTAGATAAATATACATGAGCTTCATCAACCTCTACTAAGCATCAGCTCCCTTATTCTTATATAATAATCAGAGAGATACTGTTTTTACAGCTTCTTAATAACATGTTATCAAGTATAAGCTTGTTTTCTATTTGATTATCAATAATGTTGATGCTGGTTTGTTTAGATTATGTACTAGGAAGTCTTTTTATATAGTGTGGCGGCCTTTCTTGCATAATTAAACAAGTTCATTCTGTTATTTGTTTAAAATATTACACAGTTAGTCCTTGTTAGTTACTCTGTTAGTCCTTAGTTAATTTACATAGATAGTCCTTTGTTAGTTAATTGTTAGTCCAGGAGAGAAATCCCTTAAGGTCCAAGTGGGACTGCTTCTGTCCTTATCAAGCGACTTTGTGTTTTTATTGAAAATCTCATATGTTGCCCGCCTACCCTTGTCTTTACTTTTTGTCATTTTTAGCCCATGTGTTTGGTAAGATTTAGTTAAAGTTTATAAAAAATAGTTTTTTTTATAAACTATATAATGTAGGTTTTTAGTTGAATTAGTAAATTAGTTTTTAAGTAAATCTTAGTTTCTAAAATTAGGAGACATTTAATATCTAATATAATTTTCTGCCATTTTTTATCTCTTTACTTCCATAAGTATTTTCTCTTAGACTATTAAGTTCAGTATCTAGTTTTATATTTTTATCAATCAATTTAAAATTACTCTCAATTTTAGTATTTTTTTCTTTCTAACTTCACCCTCTATATAGTTTTACTCAAATTAAACCTTTAGTTCTCTTCTTTTTCTCTTCTAATCTTTTTCATACTCTTTATTACTCAATATGAGACAAATTAGTAATATTCTTAAAAAGGTTCTTCTTCACACTCTCCTCATTCTTAAGATCACTTTTTAGGACTTAAGTTAGTCTTAATCTACAAGTATTTCACACTTAGTATCTTCTTTATCATTTTACAACTTTCTACATTTTTAGGATTTAAATTTAGATTAATCACAGTGTATAATTCATATAAAATTCCAAACTCAGCCTTTATAAAATATCTATTTCTTCTAATATTTATCCTTAAAATTTTCTACTGCATATCATATTTTCGGTTTAGGAAACGTCTAGTTTTACATTTTATAACAGATTTTAAACATTGCATTATGTTTTTCTCAAATGACTCATCCATCTTCTATTTATCTTTCATAATTAGTTTAATTCTAGTCTCTCTGTTTAATTGAGCTTATAATTTTAGTAGTTCTCTCAATTCTAAATCAAAAATATCTCTCATTCTTTATTCAATCATCTAGTCATCCAAAATCTCAAGAACTATAGGTTTATCCATTATTGCACACGAATCTCTCTTGGGGAAACACAACCTAGGTGATCCATAACTCTGCGCCGGCTAATATACCGTATTCTCATATTACATATTCTTATTTCTTTTAGTGACTTCGGAATTGTCCAAGAGGGTTATTACTTGTGGATCATTACTCTTATATTTCTCTTTATAAGTAACATATTTAATTCTCTCTTACATATTGTAAACTCGCTCTCAATTATCCATCATCTAGATCTGGACTATCTGCAAAACTAAAAAAATTTTGTACTAAGTTCTCTAGAAATCTCGTATGACTTCTGATGGAGGTCCCCCCCCCCCCACCCAAATAATGGTGGCCCCTTAATGTTCAGGCGGCCCACAAAATAAAATATGGGACCGCCACCAGCAACGCTGGTTCTGAGAAAAGTGTGTCTCATTCTCTTCTCAACAAATCTATTTTCTGGGTCCCTGTCCCAAATCAACACATAATATTGTTAACACTCCTAGTCAAATCTTCTCTTCTGTGGCTACTATGCACCTAATGATCTAATCTAACATCTCTCACTCTCTACAACATACTCTCGGTAGGGAGACTGGAATAAGAGAGATAGTAATGTTTGACATTCTCAGTTGATTCACAAATTACTCAGCCCTCGGGATCTTTTATCTGACTTTGTTCTTATTCACTTATTATCTGCGCTTGGCTCTAGGATACCCAACAAATACTATATTTTTCTCTGAAAAGTCTCTCACTTCTTTCTCTCAACAACCCAGGCGTTGCTTGGATCTGAGGCGGTCCCTATATACTTAACTTTTGTGGTTCCAGCCTTAACATTAAGGGGGCCACCCATAATTATGGGACCTCCATCAGAAGACATCTTTTTCTGAGCTTTTACAAATTTTATTTTCTTAGTTTTCCACTCTCGATGATATTGTGCACTTACTCAAGTTCATCTATAACACACGTATAATAAAAATATACTTATTAGACGAAATTAAGGAACTCTCCCCAATTATCCCTTTAACATATACCACTTCACTAATCGATATATATTATATGAATACATTTATATTCGTAACCTTAGCTAAAGTTTGATCACTCCGATACGGATTCCACGCACATGACTCGTAACGCATATGTATGGATAACTCGTTCTTGATTTAGGATATCTCTTGAACTTTGAGACAATAAGTCTTCAAGAAATTATTTTTGAATTAAATCACAAATCTAACTACTAAAATTTAAAGAGAGGCTTCAATATAATCTCAACTAACTTTAAACTATCATTACGAAACTGTATAATTCAATAAATATAGCGACATTTCTTTAAGAACTCACTACATAATGCAATATTTTCACAAACTTTCAAAATTTGAGTTAACTATCTTTTCCAAAACTCTTAAATTAATGACTTCATAATGACATCAATTTTAGGAAAAATTACTAAATCCTTATATTTTTAAAGGCTTTATTTATGAGGATCTTTATCTATATTATCAACACTACTCTTTAATTCTAAATTACTACATCATCCTCATATAAACAATTAGAATAAATTGATATAAAAACTCTATCTAGACTAAAAATACTTTATTTTCTACAAAGCTTCATCTTTACAATTCTAAATTATCTTCAAAATATATCTAGAGAAAAACAACTCTCTTTTCTCTATCACTAGCTTTTCTCTGAGTCTTATTACAAAAGTGTATAAATTAAATCAAAAACATTCATAACTAAAATTTTTTTTATCTCATCTTTTCAATCTTGTCTTTTTAAATCTCAAAAACTTAAATTTTAGATAAATTAATTCTCATCTTAATAAATTATAAAACTTTAAACATACAAACTCATTCCTATCATTAATTAAATACTTCTTCTACATCTCAAGAGATCTAACTCCTATGCAGTAAATCTTTATACAATTTTCACTCTTATCCAAGTCCCTAACTTTTTAAACTATTTATTAAAACAACACTAATCTTCTATCTCAACTACATTCAACAACACTAAAAAACACTTCAACATTTTAAACTAGTTCTATAACTTAACTCAACACACTATTTATTATATAACTCTATCACTAATAGCTTCTACCAAACACTTATGCTCTATCTAAAATTGACACTCAAAAAGTCTAAAAGCGACACTCATAGGCGATCGGTTTTTGCAACTCCTACTGAATTTTCTCAAAAAAATATTCACAAAGTCTTGATTCTAACTGGACATGATAACATCAGTCCCTTCTGATCTCTCTAATGGAGTTATTTATATCTCTCACTCTCTACTTAATTTTAACAAAACTCCAAGGAATCTATTCATAATGTACTAATTAACTATAGAGACCTAACCTTTAGTAAACTCACATACACATGTATCAATCATTTAAAAATTCTTCTTACTATCACACTACACATAAACTATCTCAATCATGCATTAGCACATGACCCCCTACTATTTTGCTCCTTCTACAACCACTCAACCATCATTCTTATTACATTCTCAAAAACTACTTCATAAGAATTTTTTTAAGAAGCTAAAACTTCACAACTCTCAGCTTATATAAATAAGCTGACATAGCTTAATAAGGGCTGATAATCTCTTTTTCTAGCTTAATCATCTTATCAACTTTCTACCTAAATCACAAACAAGTCTCTCACTCTCCTTCCAACCCTTTAACAGATTTCCAATACATCTACTAATACAGCTTTATTCAAATAATACAATCCAAACTGAGCTATTACTTAAAACATACTCTCTAGATCAAAAATTCAACACAGCTTCTATATCCCACTCACTTATAACATACTAAACAAATTAGTATAATCTCTTAAGGAATAAAGTATAGTTCCCTTATTTTCTTTCCAGCTAACTCATGTCAAAGCTTAACGCATCTATCTAATGAGCCCTTAATGGCTTATTTCGATCTTAATCTCTAACTCCAAACCAACAACAATCCTATACTACTCTATGTAGCTAACCAATAGCTCTATCTCAACTACTCTCTCTTGTATTATCCATATAGCCTTCCAATGACTAGCACTCTAACAAACTTCAAAATACCTATTTTCTCTCTTCTCGACTAGAACTATTTACAATGTAACACAAATTAACTCTTCTGAAATCTCAGATATCTATATCTATCTTAAAATCGTCTACTATATTATATATTTCTCATACAACTATCTAAATCCAATCTCTAACACTAAAACTCATTGATCTTCTTCTCTCAATTAAATAGACTATACTACTAACAACTGCATCAACAAAACGATAAATGAAAAATAACACTGAAAAAAAATTGCGCTTACACTATCGGAGCAGGATCTTGAATGGGGATTCATTACTATTCTCCCGATTAACTCTCTGACGCTAACCATTTTTCTCGATGTATCCTCTCTCTTTCTCGCTTCAATCTTCTTAGGCACATTTCATATCTCATTCTCTCTTCTTCCCTTGCATTTAGACTAGTAGGATTAAATGAGTATATTCACTCGGATTCTGAGATGAATGTGGACAGTTGTGATCTAAATATGTCTGAGGTAGTTCCACACACGTCACATACAACAATTAACTAATTAGACTCTCTTTTCCGCCCTCCATGTGTGATAGGGGATGTGGTATTTTCAATATGAGATAACTGTCGTATATGTAGATGGATTATAGTGTATTTGTCTGAAGGGTTCATTAACCCAAAGAGGTTCTATTAGAACTTGTCTGGGGTGAGGGATAGTCTTATTAACTAGTCACTTTTAGGTGTTCTTAGTCAGTATATATTCTTACAAAGTGTGTGGTGAGTGACAGTAAATCACATTTGGATATCATCAAGAGTGTACATAGTAACTGAGTTTATAATAGTGATATCTTATAGTTAAGCCGTGGTTTCTATATGTGATAGGATATTTTAGGATCGTGTTCTAGGGATTTGAGGTTTTTTCTTATTGGATGTAATCGATATGAGCTAAGCTCGTGATTGGCTTAAAAATCATTACTATCCATTTGGTCTAGTTTAACACTCCTCTGCTTTGAGACCCGCGACTTTTTCTGTAATCTTTGATGGATCTAATTGCGATATCTTATGACCCTTGTCTTTATGAGCCAGACACTCTATACTCCTAAATGCGACACAATTATCTCTTTGAGGCTAATTTTTGAATATATTTCTAGTCTCCTTTCTGTTGTTTATCTAAAAACTCATCTCTTAGAGTTGGGTACGGTTCTGTACTGGGAGTTTTCTATCTGCATAGATCCAGTAGATAGGCTAGGGCATGATCTTCTCTGCTTCTCGGCCTTTCTGATTTCCTTAGACTTCTTTGAATCACTCTGTCTACCGTTCTCTGTGTTACGATCTTTTCTTGACAAACTGAATTTCCTTTATATATCTTATTCTTGACATATCTCATACCTGCACACCAATTAAACATCAGATTACATAGGCACAATTTTGCACCATATTTTGAGACTTCCTATTAGTTGCGGGATCTTCTGACAATAATGCCTTTTTATCTCAACATAAATAGAATCTTTTCTAGTATTCTCTATCCTTATATTTCAAAATTTCCTCCAAACTAACACGATTTGTGATGACTCCTCACATGCAATTCTACACATGCATTTATTAATCCAAATACTCTCGAAAATATTCCCCAAACTAAACCATTGACAAAGTAGCAAAGTCGTTCTTTTTGATCCTATAAAGAGACTATCACAAATATACTTAAAACCACCCGACTTTTACCCAGTTTCTTAAGATTTATTTCTCTTATTTCTCTAGTACATTTTCTCTTATGATCTCCTCTTAACTCACCTATCTCTACAATTTATTCTGATTTGACTCATTAATATATAGCCTTATGTTTATCTCACATATCCACATTTGGTAATCTCTCTCTAGGATCCCATTAGTAACTATCTCAAACTGCACACAACTATATATATTGGCATTCATCTCGACAACTTCAACATTTCCCCTGAATTTTTCTTCAACTATTTTCTCATTTTACTAGCTTAACAAACACGAAGATCATCCGTTTAACTTACTAAGTTTCTATGACACTATAAAACACTACGATCTCTTAAATATGATTAATTGTGTTAACTTACATTATCCACACACTAAATCCTTTTCACTTTTCTATGTATCTCAGGATCTATCTTACTTAATCTTATTACCACCAAGAGACACACTTTATATATACTTTTTGTAATTCTATACTTATTCTCTTCCAAAAATAAGCTATCTAATGGTACATCAACGCACTATTAATTCATAGAGCTCCTAGCCTCCATTCTTCAAAATATCTTCACAAATGGCTCTCCTCAAGAATAACAGTCCTACATCGACACGACTCACTAACAATATGCTTTTTAATTTAGGCTTACTACTAAGCAAGGAGCATACTCTTCAAATCATTACATGTCAAATACTCTCATAGTCACTTTCTAAGTACAAGAATGGACTTCACTCTGATCTTTATGTTTGCACCATATACCCTTATGGCTCTTTAAGCATCTAAAATCAGCTAGACAATCTCTAAGTCTAAGCAATTATTTTTTCTTCTATTTAATCTCCTCAGTCCTTTATAGGCTACAACATCGCCACAGGTACCTTCCGACAAGAGCAGCAAACATATTTTGAAACTTTTAGGATTATAGAAGTAAATCATCACTCGGTGCCATTCTTTATCTCGAAGCCTCACACTTTCGATCTAGCGAGTCGACCAGATATTTATTCCTTATATATTGCCACTTAGGTCACTCTACATCTCTTAATAATGAAACTCCAAATCGTCCCTACTTTGCCTCCGACACGATGAAGTAATATCTGGCAGAGAACTTACTTTCCATTATATTTTTGTATTTTTTTATGCCATCACTCTAGTATTCCTCTAGATGTGTAACTCAATCTCCTTAATCACACAATATTCATCTAAATAAGGAATCTTCACACTAAGACAAAACTCTCTATTAGTCATACTCTCTATTCTACCAAACTACCACACAATTATCTCAACGCTATTTATTATACATTTAATTCTCTCTAATTATAGTCTGAACACACTCTCGTCTAATGGGAAGAAAAAGACCACAAGTATTACATCTCTAGCTTGAACAGAAAAACCACTATTTTCTACTTTAATCATCTATGTCATCTTATTTAAAAAAATAACTATTCAATTTCTCGTTACTCACAAACTCATACCAACTACTATGCCAAAAATATGCTTCACCTCTATAAAAACATATCCAGAACTGGCATATTTTAAAATCTAATTGAGATTAGCAACAAGCTTTCATTTACTAACGAATTCAAGTCTAGCATGTTAAAAGTCATAGAGACTACAGCATAAACAATCATCATTAATTGTTTAAGATACAAAAAAGCTCAGAACTATCTAACACAACTTCAATTCTGGTCCTAAAATATTACTTCTATTCTTTACCAGCGTGAAACCTACATTATTTCTTTTTTTATCTGTCCTTTATTTTTATAGCTTTTTTTTTTTTTTTTTTTTTCATTTTGCTTAATACTAGAATTGACAATTTTACTATATTTTTGTGGGAGGAGACGGGTACGTGAACAACACAATAAGCAAGCAAACATCAAATCTAGATAAGAATTCCCTCCCCCAAAACTAAAAATGAAAACATTGTCCTCAATTTTTTAAAGTCGGGCGATCCTAAAACGAAAATCAAAGCCGTTTATTAAAGTAGTACAAAGATAATTCGTTAATCGATTAATGATTTATAAAGATATTAGATCTCCCCAAAGGCTAATTTCGCACAAAGATCATAGTCGTACACTGAAATAGCTTAGCGTGAATTAGGCATCGAACAGCGGAGAGGATTCTTGAAGATTTGGGTAATCCTGCCAAATTCACAACACATAAACAAACGAGAAACGAAAGAAGTGCACTCTCGGGTCCCTCAACATCACAACACATTAAGAGCTAGAAAATAAAAATAGAAAGAAAAGGATAAGCATGGGGTGAACTCCACGAAGCGCTTGCGTTCTTTGGTTACCGAGTTTTTCGCAAGCTTCGACTCGATCCCTAGAATTCAGATTGCGTTAGGGAGAGCAAATAGAAACGTTCATTGAAACTGCCACTGGATTGTAAGACGTGATGATTCCAGGATCAAAAACAAAATTCTCACTTCTAAAGAAGAAAATCACAGGTGATGCCTTGGTATAAGTGAAGAATGGAAGAAAAGTCCAAATGATAAATGCGAAGGTATCTTCAACATGTAGAGGAAACATCTTCTTACTTTGGTAGAAATTAAGCACAACATTCTTCAAACATTCATCTGGAGGTTCTGGCGTAGGTAGAAGAATTGACGGTTCTCTGAAAACTAAAAGAGTCCCGGAGGAAATGTTCTCTTTTGAATTCTTCTCCAATATTACAAGATTTTTATCATGAATGGCATGATAAACTAGTATACCTGGTTTGAATAATTTGTCCTCGTTCCGAGAGAAATTCAAGGTAACACTAGCCGACAACATCCGCAAGGTGAAAGGGCGACGTCGGATCTAAAGAAGGATGTGTACAAATACTTGTGGTGGCAGAGTCAAATGAAATGGGTAAGTCCTTTTTCAAATCCTTTCGTTTGGAAAAATGATCATTAAAATCAGTTGGATTATCAAAAGTGATTCTAATTGGCATGACAATGGTATGGATTGGAACATCACTTGAAACTTCCTCAACTTGTTCCTTGATTTCTTCAATTTCTTGAGGACGAGAAAGAGTCTTTGGTTTCTTATGTAAGAATGCTGCCAAGATACACATTATCTTTTTCCTAATCGCAATTCGAGTCATCATTTTCCACACAAATCGGACTAACGAGAAAAACATCGGGTGTTCACCATAACAAACCCTTCTCTCTCCGGTGAGAGTAGGGTAAGTAGGATTGCTACTAAAAGACTTCAAGGGTGGAAAGGAGGTAAGATCAATTCCCCGGTGGGAATCGAATTCCTTTCAAGATAATCTTCAATTTCACTTGCTTCCGGTGAAGTAATGATGGAGGAAGAAGAAGACATAATTCTCGACATCCTTATTATTTTTCTTCAAAGAGCGATTCCCCGTTGCTAGATTGAACTTTCATCGAATTCGAAAGAGGTTTAGTAAACTTGAAAATTTACTTCAGAGAATTCCTTCTTAATATTGAATCCAATCATAACCACGTTGGTAACGAATTAAGAGGAGCAAGTTCATCGGTGAACTTCTCAAAATTATCACTAGTCTTCATCGGAGAAGAACTAGGTGAAGAGGAATTAGTGGTATACTATGGCCGACTAAAAAACGTCTGACAAATAAATCCTTAAAACCAATATAATTCGGAACACGTTAAAAATTCAATTCATGTTGATTGATTCAACTTTTTGAGTACCAATTAATTTCGATTCTCACTTTGCATGTTCAACGTTAAACTTTCCATTTCCATCAACGAAGGATCAACTTTCATCGTAAACATCAATAAAGCACGAGCGGATTTCGGTAAAAATTGACTTTTCCGAGAATCTATAGAAATTGTTTCGTGGGAACATAATCAACAACTACGAAATCGGCCGGATATGTAAACTTTCCTACGGGAACAAGCACATCCTTACAAATCCCATCCGGTCGACAAAGTTGACGGTTGGCTAACTCAAGAGTCATTTGGGTTGATTCAAGGTTGGTAAAACCTAACCTATGAAAGACCGAGAGAGGCATTAAGTTGATACTAGCTCCTAAATCGGCTAAACCTGACAATATAAGCTTGAAAAATCACATGTATGGTAAATCGACAAAATCGCTCCCAATTTCTCGGGTAATTTCTTAAGAATTACGGCACTACAATTTTCACTCAACGGAGTATTAGCAAGTTCTTCAAGTTTTTCCTTATTAGCGCAAAGATCTTTAAGCATTTTTGTGTATTTCGGCATTAGAATCAATGCATCCGCAAGAGAAATATTGAAATGAAGTTGTTTAAACATTTTCCAAAACTTTTGAAGTTGAACCTTGTCTTTTTCTTGCCTTTTTTCTACATTTCTTCTTTCCGGGTAAGGAAGCTTAAGTTCATATGTTTTAGGATTATTGACAATTCCCTCTTGATTCACTTTTGTTGTTGTTTGAGAATTTGTCTCTTGAACTTTTTGGGTTAGAGGAGGTGGGACATGATCCGTTGACGTCTCCTCTACCACATCCGGATTAACAAATGGAGGAGGCATAGGAATGGATGGCCCTTCGTAAGAAACTCCGCTTCGAGTTGTTATTGCCCTGGCTTCGTTCCTTGGATTTGGAATGGTATTGCTCGGTAGAGTACTTGAACTTGAAGCTTGATTGGGATTGCTGAAATCATGAATCTTGGTGCAAAGGCTTGTTAACAAACTTGTAACATTTGCCATTTGATTTTGCAAACCTTGATTTTGATTTTGCACATTCTTCAATATCGCATCATTTGCTTTGACGTAGCTTTCAAAATCCGTTTTCAAAACACTATTTGTTGGAGGTTGGTAAGGTAAAACTTGATTGGTTGGTGTTTGGTATGGTGGAGCTTGATAAACTTGATTTTGGTTGTTTTGACGGTTTTGATTAAAATTTCCTCCACGAGTATTGGTGTGTGATAATTAGATTGGTCCCCTTGATAACGGTTTTGTGGGTGGTTAGGACATTTGGTTTATAGAACCCGGTGGTCACAATTTGACTTGCCCAATTGAGAGTTTGGTTTCTATCTTTGGAGAAAATTACCAACGGCTGCGGTTTGTTTTGAATTGTGGATGTTCATCTTGATAAAGGGAAATCGTTTCCACTCGATTAACGGAACAAAGTTAAAATTGTAGAATTGATCCGACAAGAAACACATACTTCCTCCAACTGCTTTGACTGGTGCAAGGGAGTAACAACTAAAGCTATCATTTCATTCATTCAACATTTTGTTCATCTTTGATAGTCTTCTTATCCTCGAAGAAGCGCTATTTGTTGCATATCGAAAGAAATTATGGAAGGTGAAGAATTAGAAAGAGGAGCATCCGTACTCACGTCTTGAATCATTAGCACGACTTCTTGATAACGACCATTTGACATTGCTTTCAATGATCGCTAAAACTTCTTGAGGCATTTTTGTGCCAAGATATTGCCACCTGCTGCAGAAGTCTAAGCATCTAGACGTTTGCATTCAAAAGAATTCACAAAAAGTAATCGAGAGTTGGTGGAAAGTTCCGAAAAAGCCAATGGTGAGGACTTGACGAATGACATTCCTTTTAAAACGACTCCGCAATGCTTCATTAAAGGCTTTCTCGATTTCAGGTTTCTTTTGGATTAAAAGGTTTAATGACATCCTCATTTTCTGATACTATCTATTGGTTTTTCTTGTCAAGGTCGGAAGAGTATGCTCTAATGAGACATTTCTCATGAAACAACGTCGTCCATTGAGCGTACATTGATCTTGGTGGTTCTTCTTGTCTAACCAATCTCGGGCTCTCACCGACTATAGAAACAGGGAATAAAGCATAAGCTTAAGCCGAGAAGTGTTCGGGGACAGACTTCTGGAGAATGTATCTAAACGTTGAATTGTGACTTTTGAGTTAAAAAACAAATCGAAAGGTGATATGTGGGTGTATCAGTGTCTACCCGTCTAAATTTGTTTGCTTAACTTGCACAAGAATTGATTAACGGTTGCTTAAAGCTCGAAATTGTTGGACAATTCGATTGGGTGGAACAACTATAGCACCTCTTCATAACCCATCCACGATGGATGCTTGAAACATTTGAATGTCCATTCGTATCTGAAATTGTCGAGTTCCCATCTTGAACAACAACGTTTTTGTTCACAAATTGTATTTTCCGAAAGAGTTTGTTCTGTTGACTTACAGTCTTCGAGATTGCAAACGAGATTGCGCGATAAAAAGGAAAAATTAACAATTAAGAAAGCAAAACTAGACGCAAATGAATTTTATTTTTTTTTTTTGAGTTTTTTTGTAAGGCTATGCGAGAGAGATTAACGACGTTACACGAAAGTACGACTTCTAACCAAAATAATCAACAACTTTCACGTAGCTCTTCAGAAAATTTGCTTTTCATAGGTGAGCCTTCACCACGTCGTAAGAGACCACAAAAGGCAGTGTTAAATCTTGATTACGAATTGGGAACAATTGCAAGTTTCACCGGAAATTGAAATGATAATATCCTCAATAGAAGATATATTTTGTGGTGTTACGTTTACCACATGGGGTGAATTTTATTCTCTGATTAAGCAATTTTTTATATATTTGATTTTTCTATGTTTTTTTTTATATCTTTTCACTAACTACAAAGAAAAGGAAAATATTTTTTACTTTTTATATTTTATTTATTTTTTTGATTTTTTGATTTATGACAAAAATTTAAATATAGGATGTTGCGGGTTAGAACATCACCACGGGCAATGTAGGCCATTAACTTGGTATTCATACACGTCAAGCTTCAGTGATTGAGCAGTTTATACACGTAAAATATAATATAATAATATAATCCCGAGAGTAATTAAGAAAGATACCAAGTTACCCTTGATAAAATTCACTCTCAAAAATATATATAATATAGTATAAAATACGTATATTAAACCGGGCAAGTATGATCACCCGGGTCGTTTCCCCAATGACTCGTGCAATGGAAACCTCGTTTAAGTTTGGATCCTGATTTGAATAAGAGAAGAGGTATTTTTGATTTAATTATACTACTAGAATTAAAGGCACAATTAAACAACTAAATAACAAATTAAACTAATTACGAAAGTAAATAAAATGCGACATTTAAGTAAACAAATGCAATTTAAATCTTAAAAATGTAAACTAAATTCCTAAACCTAAATTAATGCTAAAGAAAATTTTAAGGAAAAGAAAAATATTTTTTAAAGACTTTTCGGATTTTTTTTATGAATTAACAACTATTTAGTCTAAATTAAATTCTAAAAATTAAATTGATAAAAATTAAGAAAAATACTTTTTAAACTAAATTAATCCTAAATTACTTAAAAAGATGAGAAAAACATTTTTATTACTATTTTTCTATTTAAAAGATTAAAATAAAAAAAAACTAAAGGTTAAAAAAAATTAAATGTTTAAAAAAAATTAAATTTGAAAATTAATTTTTAAAAATATAAAACTTAAACTAAAAATTCTATAAAAAATTCTTTTTATAAAGAGAAAAAATGCTGAAAATAGATTTTATAAAAAGCCCTAATTTTAAACTATTTATTAAAAACTAATTTAACTAATTAAACTAAAAACCTAATTTTATTATTTAATTAAACTATTTTATAAAACTTAAACTAAATCCAAATCAAACACATGGGGTAATATTGACAAAAAGTAAAGACAAGGGTAGGCGGGGTAAACATTTAAAGTTTTATCAAATACACAAAGTTTGAACGATTGACAGAAACAGTCCTTTAACCTAGGACTTAACAAGACTAAAAACAAACAACTAACTAAGGACTAACTATGTGACTAACTAAGGATTAACGGTGTAAATAAAAAGGACTAACAGTGTAACTTTAAACTAACAGAAATTATTAAATTGGACAAAACAGGCCCCTACAGCTCCTAACAATTAACAACCAGCATCCTTTTTTTAATCAAAAAACAGCTTATTAGCTTTTTAAAGAAGCTGAAACTTAACTCTACTTATTTAAAATAAGCTGTATAAGCTCATCAGCTTATAAGCTTCTTAAACTTAGTAATCTAACTCTTAAACTACATGAATAAAGCAAAGAAAACACTTGACAGAAATTTAACAACTCAATAAATTCTACTTAACTAACTTATTTAGCAAATGCAAACACAGCTTATTTAACTACTATGAAACAAACACAGCTTATTAGGAAAGCAAAACAAGAACAAAGGTAAGACAAGAATGAAGTGTACCTTATTCTTCCCAGCAGAACAGGGAAGAACAATAAGCTGAAATGGGCTTATGGCTTAATCCACATAAGCCATAAATCAATATCACAACCTAAAACTAACCTATGTGCTAACCCTTAGCCTACTACACCCTCTTGGAAATATAGCAGCCATCCAATTCCTTTTTATTTCCAAGTCTTCAACAACTCAATCAAACAAACAAACATGAACACAATATCTTAACGGAATTTAAATGAACAAAAAGATTTAAATGAAACGGAAATTTTATTAAACTGAAATAATAACTCTTACAAACTCGAAACAAGAGTACAAAACATTTAAATGAAAAATTACATTCGAAATAAAAAATTAACAACTAAAAACTTAACCTAAAAATTAAGAAAATTAAAACTAAAACTGACTCCCGTATATGCTGGATATTGGGGGATTTATACCCGAGCCTTGAGCTTCTCGATCCTTCTTCTCTCTTTCATCTCAGCCCTCCATTTTATCTCTCTCCTTGATGTGACATCTCAATCGTTAGATTGAGGCATGTATAAACCCGGATCAATGACGTGGCTTGAGTGTGTTAGTTGTGTGAGTGTATACTCACTCGCACGTCACATCAACCAATGATTGATCTTCATTTTGCCAGGGTGGATTGGTTAGGGAATGATTGATAGTGATGGGTTGGTTAAGGTGTGTGAGAGGGTTGTTAACCCTAAGGTTAATTATCGTGGGGGTGAATGGTTTAGAAACTAGGGTTTAGGGTGTTCTTGGTGGATTCGAGTTGTTCTTGTGTGTGTGAGTGCGTTTTAATCCGAATTAGGGTAAAAGAGTGTACAGTAAATGTAAAAGGGGTTATAAGGAAGCCGGGTTGAGGTTGGGTTAGGGTATGGGTTTGGTGTGGGTAATCGGGTTGGGGCTTAGGCTGTGATTGGTTGAGAGGTGGGTAGTGGGTTTATTTGACCCGGCTTATTACCCGCGCTTTTTATAAGATTGGGGCAATTACACAATCG
>BQNB010088931.1:0-27532 GCA_026074375.1 Tanacetum coccineum
CTCTTGTTGCAAGACTTGAAGCAATTAGGATCTTTCTTGCCTTTGCCACTTACATGAACTTCATAGATTATCAAATGGATATCAAAAGTGCATTCCTCAATGGTAAACTAAAAGAAGAAGTTTATGTCAAACAACCTCCAGGTTTTGAGAGTAGTGAGTTTCCCAACCATGTATGCAAATTGGACAAAGTCCTTTATGGACATAAACAAGCTCCAAGAGCATGGTATGAAACTCTCTCAACCTTTCTCATTGAACACAAGTTTGTAAGAGGTAAGATAGACAAGACTTTGTTTGTCTACAAAACTCAAACAAATGTGATTTTGGTGCAAATCTATGTTGATGACATTATCTTTGGGACCACCAGCACTAAATTGTGCAAAAACTCATAATTATTATTACATATCTCTCATTTATAATTTTTTTTTTCAAACTTATTTGACTGAAAACGAGAACAACACGTCACGAAAATTATTAAATTATATTTTATTATCACTTTTTATTTAATAAAAATGTTTAATGAATTATTTAACATCTTATTTCAAATACGTTTATTAAAAATGCAATTAGTTAAATTTAAAGTTCATTTTACGGACAAAGTTTGTCAGGGATACACAAATAAATAATGAGCATTTTATTTAAATTTTATAAAAGATTTGTAAAATTTAAAGTCATATAGATACTCATTTTGTTGGAAAAATTATTTGAAAAACAATGGCGCTCATTTATATCACACTCTTTTCTACTTATGGATTTAAGTACTCAAAGCTATTTACGAATATAATGGGGTTAATTGTTATTGGACACAAGTGTTTTCGGTATCATCTCCTGTTTACTGTGCCCTAAGGAACTTAACCCCATTGCCCTTAATCTGAACTGTTAAATTCTTGACGGAGGACCCGGTTGAGGCAGCGCGATATTTTTCTAGAGTGTAATAAATAGATTCTATTTGGGATTGACAATACCTTATTCGGCTCGTGAGTAGCTCTCACTGGTTTGACGTACTGACATACGTATGCATACATGTCGGTAACAATTTAGATGTTAGGGTCTA
The DNA here is from genome assembly GCA_026074375.1 of Tanacetum coccineum. Taxonomy (NCBI): domain Eukaryota; kingdom Viridiplantae; phylum Streptophyta; class Magnoliopsida; order Asterales; family Asteraceae; genus Tanacetum; species Tanacetum coccineum. The sequence goes on from BQNB010088931.1 coordinate 1,052, forward strand.
GAAATCCTACACGGCCTTTATTTGCATTAAATTGCAATACATAGATGTCGAGCTTCAGTGTCATGAGTTAGCACAACAGTAGATATTATTTATGTGAGTATGTATCTCGTTATAGTAGACCCATAACAATTTTTTGGAGCGGTAGATGGGTTCAGAAAATAACGATATCAACATGTCATACCTACTTCTATACTTGGAAAATTATTTAATTTTCTTAAACACTTGTTTCATTTATTGCGGCGAAAGCATAAACACTACAAACCTTTCGGTTCTACATTTATCTATACCATTTTTGGCGATTATTATTAAGGATTGAAATAGTCACCCCGTACATACTTTATAAATATTTGGATTCCAACATTTAACATTTATACTACAAAACTATGAACTCACCAACTCTTTAATGTTTGACACTTTTACGCATGTTTTTCTCAGGTGAATTAGAGGCTTGGGCATACTTGATATGCGATCGGAGTCTAAAATTGCTAGATTTCATTTATGGATTTCTTTACTTACATACAAATGATTAAACCGCGTTGGAGTTATTTTCAAGCTTCTTTATAGTGATGCATTTATGGGAAAATGTTATATTCACTTCCCAAAGAATCAACGAGGATTACCTTTCAAACGACACATTAGATGGGTCGTTCTCTTTGTACTTGCGCTGTGTATTATGAAGCGGAACGCCCCCTTAAAATATTTCCATGCGACACATTATTGGGGGTGTTTAAAGTTTGGTTCAGAGCCAAGGTTATAGAGAATAGGTTGCATATTTACCCTAGACTAGTAACCATTTTTCACAAAATGCACAATCTAAACATTTTCAATAGTGCATACACATACTTGGTTATGTGCTTTCACTACTTGTTGCTTTATGTGCTTACATGACATACATTTATATATATATATTTAGATATATACATATATATATATTATATATGCTACATCTCTTTGCGGATATCGTACATTTATTATATATAGAGATTATTTATATAAATACCAGAACATCTTCTTAGACATTGTGAGTTGCACAATGGTCTTTCTTTGATCTCAGACATTGTAAGTTAAACAATGGTCTCTAAAAAAAAATATTTTTCATAACTTTATACAATATCGTATTACACGAAAGCCGTCATAATTTTTGTTTGCATGGGATTATGTATGAATCTAAGTATTACAAGTCTTGTATGGGCGGGACTTATAATAGGAGGATTGATACGATAATTGCTATGCTGACTCATTCATAATGACCTTTATCTTATTTACTTTAACCGAGTACTCATTAACTGTCTCAAACTCTATGTCGATTTCTCCTGATTGTTTTACTCTCCGTGTCCGAAGACGAGTTTTAAACACTCGTCCCATACTCATTAGAGCACATGCATCGTGATGTCAACCACCTAGATGGGGAAAAAGGAAAAAAGTTATGAGTACGCGTATTAGACATTCGAGAAATTATAAGTAGGGTGATTTTGATGCTCTTTATTTGAAAAGATTGGGACGCTCTTCATTTAAATAAATAAATTGTAATCACGAGAACCATCAGTTTTTCATTTCTTACTTACATAAATTTGGACGCTTCTTTATGCAAATAATAAATTATAAATGAGTGGGCTTAATGGTATCAAATATGACACGAGTATGAACTCGAACTCGATAATCACCGAAATCCGTTAAAAAGGTTTAGAAGCACAATAGTGTCTTGTCACTTAGCAGAATCTTAATGCCTCGCTTGGAACTATCTTATCTCATTCTTGAGTTATTACTTTTGCCATTGCTAATCCTCGCAATCACGAACTGTTCATGGAACTAACAGACTTGTTACACACACTTGAGCTAATGGAGTTGATTCATCCTCGATCTAACGACTGAGTACCATAATCCGCTGACTATCACATAAGCTCTTCCGCGAGCTCCTCCCTTTTGTTAAACTTTAGTCTGGGAATTTTGTTTCTCGAAATGTCCTCATTCTCGGCATCCCATCACCATTTGTTATAATATTGACGTCATGGTCGCTGTTGTTCGTTCCTGGAGCGGTCCCAGCTGATGCAACTTCATCCAATAGGTAATGCAACCCCCCTTAAATCAGATAAACACCCATCGACGGAAGAGATAGTTGAACTATTCATTTCAGACCAATAGTACAAAGACTTGGTCGCGACATCTAGTAATGCAAAGTAAGTTGGATACTTACATCCATTAGCCTCACTCGTTATTAATCATCGATCATTACAGATATCAGAAACGAGACTTCGTCCTGGAACATTTAAAACTGTATACAAACCTACTCACGCGACTACGCTTTCTCCTTTGATGTTATCACTATTAAGAGACATTCTTTATAAAGCGTTTATATCAATCATAAGACCTAAAATGATATTTTTTTTGAGATACCTATTTTGATGGATTAAATATCCTGATCAAACCAAGCCAAAATTTTTGGTAGATTGAGAAGTGTCAAGAACATCAAATTTTGCTGACTAACATTATCAACGTCATGTTCAAAACTGGTTTATTAAATCTTAAATCTTCTTTTTGGTCACACAATCGATTAAACAAAATAAATTCGGACGAGTTTTCTTTACGGGGTAGTTACTGTAAACATTCGGTATTTTTTCAGAACTGTTAAAGGAATATTTTACTCATTGATTTTTGGGTTTGCTTTGACTTTTGACTTTTTGACCTTGTACGGTCACATAAAAATGATTACCGCGTAGCCGGTAAATTTTTGGAACATATTTAAATAATAACTCATAATAATTATTACATATCTCTCATTTATAAATTTGTTTTTCAAACTTATTTGACTGAAAACGAGAACAACACGTACCGACATGAAAATAATTAAATTATATTTTATTATCATTTTTTATTTAATAAAAATGTTTAATGAATTATTTAACATCTTATTTCAAATACGTTTATTAAAAACGTAATTATTTAATTTAAAGTTTATTTTACGGACAAAGTTTGTCAGGGATACACAAATAAATAATGAGCATTTTATTTAAATTTTATAAAAGATTTATAAAATTATAGTCATATAGATACTCATTTTGTTGGAAAAATTATTTGGAAAACAATGGCGCAAGTTTCGTATTTTAAATCATCCGTTAAGTGGCCTAATCGAGACCCGAACCATTAATTAACAAAAATTACATTTTGGTCCCTCTAGTAATATTTATAATTTATACCCTAAACTATTTAACACTTTACACTTATTTTTAAACTTCTCACTATAAAAAGAAAATCACTTAGGGGTTCACCCAAAAAAATCAAACCCTAGCCCCCAATATACACACACTCTCCTTCTCTCATATATTCCGGCGTCGTCACCGAATTCCGGCCACTTTCCGGCAAGGGATCCGGCCACCAGCCAATGGAAACCATACCATCATCACCACTTCACCCGCTACAAACCTCAACAGCTGCACCATCACCCTCGCCAACCACCAGCCGCCGCACCTCATGATGAGGTCGGTCAAATCCTCACATACAGCAGTTCCCATTCATTTCTTTCAAGTTTGAGATTTAAAGCATTCTTAGTTTACTATTAGTTTATTAGTAGTAGAATATCATCAAATGTTGCTTTAATAAGAAAAAAATCTTATGTACTGACGTGTTCAACTAGATCTAGATGCCATTCATTTTCTTTTAACTTCTTTTAAATTTGGTTATTAATTGATATGGTTCTACCTAGATGTCATATTTTTATTTACGTCAAATGTTGTTCAAATCTTTCTTTTAGTGTTTTTATAAAAACATAATTCGTTACTTTCATTTGTTAGTTTTGAATTTGACAGCTGGTGTCATTTATAGATGTATACGAAAACTGTTTTTTTTTTATACTTCATATTTGCTGTGATATTTATCCTTGGTCGAATGCATATTAAGTGTCTTGATTTCTAAACCTTTTTTTTTAAAACTTACTAATTATGTAAAAGTTTACCTACGTCAATTTTAATGTTATAGTTTAGTTTAGAAAATATTTTGTTCAAATCTTTCTAAGTAGCAGTTCTAGTATTTTTACCATATTATCTAAGATTTAGCTATTCGGGTTGTTTTGTTTAGAGTACGGGCACATTTAGGTGTTCTATTATCTTTGAAAACCGATAAAAATGATTAAGTTATAGTCTTAGGATTATTTTATTTATAATTATACAATAACTCGACAACGAATAAGAATTATACTTTTACAAATGAGGCAATTATTTTGATTATAACCCGTCGAGAAAACGAAATGCTAATTTATAAAAATATTATTTTATAAATTCCCGACTAGAAAATAAGGACATAGTTTTGTAAAAACTTTAGAAACATCGTTTACTTAATTCGTAACTTTAAAAATATCTTTTTTTACTTTTGTGCACAAAACTTTAGGTCTTAATTAAGTGGTGATATCGTAAATTGTCGACATTGTTTTTGTTTCAATTATTTTTGGTCACGTTTCATATATAATAGTATTAAGTATTATATACCTCGGCCACATATTTAATTGTTTGTCCTAATTATATAATTCACCATACGAATTATATACTCATTCATATTCCATATGTAATATATACGGGATATATTACATACCTTGCTTTTACTTTCGATTCATTTTATTTAACCAACCACCAAACTATTACAACTTTAAATCTAAATCTTCTATCAACGTGTCGCGTTGATGTAATCATCCATCAGAAAACCCAAGTACATTATCCTAGGCTAGTGGTTCCTAGCCGTTAAGATAAACCGCAACTTCTTGGTCGAGCTGTTCCAGTTTCCATTTTGTCTGGCGCTTATATGCGCATTCCCGCCAATCGTTCTACAACATCGATGTGAGTTTATAGCCCCTCTTTCACTTGTTTTACATTTTTCTTTACCAAATCTCGGGGGGAGAAGCAAGACTGCTAATTAAACTTGTTGACCATATTCGTTTTTACAATATCTTTTACATACTATTCTACACACTTGGTTTACATACTTGATTTTGCAATTCACTACAAACACAATTACATGGTTGATTACAAACTTGATTTCATACTTTGTCACATACTCATTTGCATACACGTTTACGAAATTGTTTACATACTCATTACGAACGCAATTACTTGATTTATATCACACTCTTTTCTACTTATGGATTTAAGTACTCAAAGCTATTTACGAATGTAATGGTTAATTTTTATTGGACACAAGTGTTTTCGGTTATCATCTCCTGTTTACATGTGCCTAAGTAACTTAACCACCATTGCCATTATCATGGAACTGTTAATTCTACCGGAGGACCGGTTGAGGAAGCGCGCCCCAGTGTATAAATAGATCTTATTTGGGATTGACAACCTATTCGGGGGAGTAGCTGCTCATAGTTTTTTCGCACCGTACTGAAATACGAATGCATTACATGTCGGACCAATTTAGAGTTACGGGTTTTGAACATCTACACGCGGCCTTTATTGCATTAAATGGCTTACATAGATGTCGAGCTTCAGTGTCATGAGCTTAGCACAACAGTAGATATTATTTATGTGGTACTGTATCTGTTATAGTAGACCCATACATTTTGGAAAATCAACGATATCACTGTCCATACTACTTATTGAACATTATTAATTTCTAAACACTTTTCATTATATTGCGGCGAAGCAATAAACACTAAACTCTTTCGGTTCTACATTTACTCTTGCATTTTTGGCGATTATTATAAGGATTGAAATGGTCTACATAGATATAATAATTGTGGATTTCAACATTTACATTTATACTTACAAAACTCTATGAACTCACAAACTTTAATGTTGACACTTTTAAGCATGTTTTTCTCAGGTGAATTAGAGGCTTGGCTTACTTGATGTGCAATGGAGTCTATAATTGACAAGATTTTATTTATGGATTTCTACTTACATACAAATTATTAAACCTCGTTGAGTTATTTTCAAGCTTTTCATTGTGATGCAATTATGGGACAAATGTTATATCAATTCCAAAGAAATCAACGAGATTGCCTTTCAAATGACACATTTAGAGGTCGTTCTCTTGTACCTTACACTGTGTATTATGAAGTAACGCCCCCGGACATATTTCCGCTGTGACACATTTTTGGGGGTGTTACAATGAAACTCTCTCAACCTATCTCACTAAACACAAGTTTGTAAGAGGTCAGATAGACAACACTTTATTTGTCTACAAAACTCAAACTGATGTGATTTTGGTGCAAATATATGTTGATGATATAATGTTTGGGTCCACCAGCATAAAATTGTGCAAATAGTTTGTAAAACCGATGATTTAAAGATATGAAATAAGTATGATGGGTGTCCTCACCTATTTCCTTAGATTTCAGATTAAACAATCTGAAAGAGGCATTTCAATCAATCAAGAAAAATTGTCTAATGATCTGCTAAATGTATGACATAAATGGTTTCATCAGTCAAGCTTCAATGGATACCAACTTAGGACTATTCTTATAGGAAAATTTGTAAATGAGACTTAGTTTAGAGGTATGATTGGATCATTAATGTATCTTACTGCTAGCAGACCTGACATTCAATTCTCGACTTGTCTCTGTGTAAGATATCAAGCAAATCCTAAGGAATCCCACCTTATTGCTGTAAAGAGAATTTTTAGATACCTAAAAGGTACCTCATGTCTTGGTCTATGGTATCCTAAATGTTCAGGTTTTGATCTAAAAGGATACTCCGACTCTGACTATGTTGGATGCAACATGGACAGGCAAAGCACCTCAGGTGCTTATCAGTTGCTAGGAGGCAAACTTGTGTGTTGGAGTGCTAAAAAGCAACAATATGTTGCTATGTCCTCAGCTGAAGCTGAATATGTAGCTGCTGCTAGATGTTGTGCCAACATATTATGGATGAAGAGTCAACTCACTGACTATGACATCATATATGAAAAGGTACCCATATTTTGTGATAACACCAGTGCTATTGCAATCTCAAACAATCCAGTTATGCACTCAAGAACAAAGCATATTGATATCAGATATCACTTTATCAAATATTATATTCTCAAAAGGGACATTGAATTACACTTCATTCCCAATCAATATCAACTTGCTGATATCTTCACCAAGCCTCTGGATGAGCCAACCTTTAAAGGATTGATAGTTAAACTAGGTATGCTGAACATTGATTCAAAACTTAAACCTTCAGTACTAACTGAAGAAAACTAAAGGTTCAACGATTTCATCCAAAACTAAACAAACTTTCATATGTTAAAATGTCATTTCAGTTTCTATATGCGACCTTTAACTTGCTTAAGTGAAGTAACTGAGCAATCACACATGTCTCATTCATGGATTTACATGAGCATATGTGGTTTTGTCGCCTTCACTAGAGCTTTGATATTGGCCACATCAAGAACTGAACAAAATTGATTTACTTTCTTTAGTTTAGTTTCAAACAATAATTTTAATCTAACTCTTCAACTCTCTCGAGTGAAGTAACTGAGCAATCACATATGTCTTATTCATGGATTTGCATGAGCATGTGTGGTTTTGTCGCCTTCGCTGGAGCTTGTATGTTGATAAAGTCACCAATATCTGTTCAGCATAACGAAACACCAAACCTAAACCTAGTTCAGCTCCTTAAACATCAATCACAAGGTCAGTCTTTTAAATGAAAACAAAAGTGATTTTCTAAATTAATATTATTTTATCTAAATAACCTCTTTCAAAGAAGTTGTTTGTTTTAATATATTAAAAAGGGACATCCAAATGTTAAAATGACCTCGCCTTCTTTCTCTTACCTGTTTTTTCAGTTGAATAGACGGTTGTTCACTGTTCCAGGTGTCAGATACATGCTTTACTGACTTTCATTAAATATTGTTAGCCTCACTTTTTAGTGAAGCTGGCGTCTTACACGTGAATTTGACTAGTCTTGAACACTGCGTGTCACGCGTGGGTCATTTATATAAACTAGGAATAGTTTACTTTTTCTTTTAGTATAAATACCCCTCGTGGATCTCCATGAGGGGTGGTAGATGTTCATTTTTTCTTATTTTTTCTTTCAATCTAATATTTCTTCATTTTGTTCATCTCACCATCTCTCTACTTTCTCTCACTAAAACACTAATGTCTCATCTATTGTTCTTTGATCAACCAAGACCCCCCGAAAAGGTGTTTTCGATCCTTGTCAATTGGTATCAAGAGCTAACCGGGGGTGTTTTGTATTGTGTTGTGTTGTCTCGTAGTTATAGCTTATTTCGTGCTTATAGCTGATTTTCAGCTTATATTCGTGGCTCATTTTTCTAGCAAAATTAAGGCTTGTTTTTTTCCATCAAAAGTGTCAATCTTTCCTAGTGTCTCATCTGTTTTATTGCATATACATAGGGGTTTGATAGTTTTTTTTGGTTGTTTACGACTTATTTCAAGCTTATTTTAAGCTCGTCACGTTTTTTTATTGTTAAAGAGTTTGTGACTTGTTGGGTTGGCTGGTTTTTGCTTATTTCATCCTTTTTCCAAGCTTATTTAAAGCTTACAGTCTAGCTAATTATGGTCTTGAGTTTGTGGCTTATTGAATGCTTAAATGTGCTTATTTTCAAACTCATTTCTGGGTTTATTTGTGGTCTTCTTGGTTTGAAACATTAAGGAGACCAAGATCCACATATTAAGGAGACAAGAAGAAAAGTACGACGTACGTTTTGGAAGCTAGCAAACTGATCTATTGTTTAAGCTAGTTGGAACCGATCTACTTCTTTTGTTTGAGGATCGATTTATTGTTCAAGCTAGTTGGAACCGATCTACTTCTTTTGTTTGAGAACCGATCTACTGAACCGATCTATTGTTCAATTCAGTTGGGAATGATCTATCAAATACCTCAGTAGGAACCGATATATTCACGATCGAGTTTAAGTTAACTAGGACCGAACGAGCAAAGTTAGATAAAGAGCCGAACGAGTTTAAGTATAAATGAGCCGAACTAGTTAAAATTTAAAAAGAGCCAAACCAGTTTCACGTATAAGCTCTTTTTCGATTTTCGGTTTTGTGTGACGTTAAACGACGGGACTTGAGATATATACCATCGTGTTCGTGACATCGTTTCGATCAACGTGGTATATTCGGATTTTACCGACGATTACCGTATCACTCCGCGAGATCAATAACATAAAACGTCATATATCTTTTAATTTGAAATGAAGAAGATGATATGCATGGAGGGAAATTAGCTTTACAACGTGAATCGGTTTTGCACCGTTTGTCCTTGTAAGCTCATTAATCGTCAACAAAAGCTCACGTACTTCAAGTTTAACAACGATTTCACCAACATCAATTAATTTTTTATTCACGGTTTTTTCTTGATTTAGTAAAATCCCGTAAAAGTCGATTCTTTTTACGGTTTAAGTCATAGAATTGTAAAATCCCGTGAACGTTAATTGATAACAACAACACAACAAACACAATACATTACACTAAAACGATCCTTATCAAGATTCACCTTCATTCATAATGGCTATTATTGAATTTTAATGACTACGGGGTTTTTGTACGATGTTACTTAGTTGAGATTGAAGTTATTTGGTGTTTTTTGCTTCATTCTCGGGTTCGTTTTATCGGGTTGTCTCCTTCAGTGGTCATCAGTATTAGCCTACAGAATAGATAAGGGGATTTAGTCCGGGTTGATCAAGAGAGATTTGTAAAGAGAGTACCGACATCTTCTCACAGAGCATTGCTTATGCAATCACGGGCTATGAAGCTAAGTAAGCAGTTCCAGTTGGCATATGATGTACACATGTGTAGGATGATTCCTCAGTTAGTCATCATCCTGGAGGGAGAAATGTGTACATCCGGTACTTAGTTGATTTTTTATGTTACCGTTTTGATGTTACAGTTTCGACTACGCAGCGGGATAAATTGCTTTCACTCTGGACTTAGTTGACTTTGGTGAAACAATTTAAATGGGTACATCCGAGACTTAATTGACTTTGATGTTACCATTTAGACTACATAGAGGAACAACTTGCGTACACTCGGGACTTAATTGACTTTGGTGTAGCAATTCATATCTGCACTTTCCTGGAGGGAGAAAAGTAAATTTCCGGGTCTTAGTTGATTTTGGCGCTCCGGTTTCGACTTCAAAAAAGAGATAAAATGTGTACTTTGGGCTGAATTCAAACAAAACTAGAATGCTTCCTAACTGAGACGATGTTGATGATATCATCCCTCCCTCAAGAACGGTGTATTAATTCTTATCAGTCGTAGGGGTGTCTGTCTGGGAGGGATCTGAAGATTTCAGCAATATGTTCGTCTACGAGCTGAAGAAATAAAGCTGGAGTATTCAAGTAGATTGTCAAAGATATTCTCAAGGAATACTGGACTTCATTCTTATCATTTTTCTTTATTTTGCTTGTAGGGAACATTGTAACCAATTCACGTGTGACGTCATCTTAGAGGGAGATTGTTAGCCTCACTTTTTAGTGAAGCTGGCGTCTTACACGTGAATTGGACTAGTCTTGAACACTACATGTCACGCATGGGTCATTTATGTAAACTAGGAATAGTTTGCTTTTTCTTTTAGTATACACACCCCTTATGGCTCTCCATGAGGGGTGGTGGATGTTTATTTTTTCTTTCAATAGAATATTTCTTCTTTTTGTTCATCTCACCCTCTCTCTACTTTCTCTCACTAAAACACTAATGTCTCATCTATTGATCTTTGATCAACCAAGACCCCCCGAAAAGGTGTTTTCGATCCTTGTCAAATACAAATTTTAGCACATATATTGAAAACAAACCCTAAACATTCCCCATAACTTCATAATCTCAAAATGACAATTACACATTCAAAAAGAAATTTTTTGTAACTTCATCAAACCTATAAAACCATCACACTAATCTACATCTCACTTTTTATAGACTCGTCAAAAACACACACACAAAACCTCAAAACAAATCAAACTCTCAAAACCTTAAATAACAAAAATGGCATAATCAACCAACCCAACTCAAATATTATCATCACCTGATGTAACTCCATAGGAAGAACCTGTCACTCTTGACAAACCCAAAATCTCAAATCCTTTCTTACATGCAGATCGGGTTGAGTTCACTTTTGATGAAATAACCTTCACCACCAACAATGAGGTTGCCTTAATATACCCAGATCATCCAAACTTTGAATACTTTCATATCGTCTATGACTTCATCTCAAAATGTTGTCTCAAGGAAGCATTTACTAGAGTCTCAACCCAATATGTTGAATACTTAGTTGAGTTCTGGTATACTGCAAAAACCTTAGAAGACTCTAATATATAGGTATCTACTCTTACAGGAGGTATAAGGGGGAGATAGGTATCACTACCTTTAGGAATGCACTTAGGGCACATTACTTACCACACTCAAATGAGTATGTCTCTTCACATTCCTTAGCAGTAGTAAGACCGTGGTTTGCAACAATTGGGTATAATGGGGAGATAAGGGCTAAAGAAACCCTTAAGAAGAGTTGTCTTCCTCCTAGGTGGAGATTGCTGATGGCTCAAATCATTTAGTGTCTAGGGGGTAAGACAGGCGGATTGGATCAAATCTCAAACAAGGATGCTACCATTCTATATTGTTTAGCAAATGGAGTACAAGTAGACTTTGCTAAGATAATTTAGAAAGATATAATCCATAAGCTAAACAATAAAACAAGGGAAAAAGTTGTTCCCTACCCTAGCTTTATATCTCTCTTGTTGGAATATATGATGCCTGAATATGACCATGAAGACCTCACCATTAACCCCACTCTGACCACATGAAGGCCATATGCAATATAGATGTGCTTGTGGACTCTCAATTTCTAAAAACTTCCTCACAAACTGAGAAAGTTCCCCAAGGCAAAAAGCTTGGAGCTAAAAGTGGACTCAGAAGAAAACAATCTTCAAAAAACACATCTGAGTCCCAAACAGAGGCATCCAAATCCAAAACTGGCCAATCAGATAAAGAAACTCAGTCTAGTTTGGCCAAGAACAAAAGCCCAAGCCATCCTTCACCTTCCACACCAGTGGTTAGTGAAATGCATAAAGAGGCACATCAAGCAGCTGGTGGCCCAACATCTTTAGGGGCCACCAGTGAAGAAGGAACTCACCCTTAGCTTAGTAGTGCTATGTCTACATTTACTCTTATTAAACCTGTTTATTCAGCATCTTTTATTTTCATTCTGAGTCTGCATCAGAAAGTAATGTTTCAGCAAATTTCACAGCTGAAGCTGATCCTAGAATTTTTGCTCCTAATGAATCCATACCTTAACAACAGGGTATGGATGAAGGAACCCAAAACTATTCACTTAATCTTAAACTTACAGGGACTAATCCAAGTGTTCTTGTAGATAAAACCAAATCTGCTGGAAATGGGTTAAAAACTGCCCACACTGATTCAGGTACAAATGAGGAGTCCAGAGCTGATGAAATTTCAAAGAAAATAAAGCTAGAGGATTTATCAGATCTCATAAAAGACACAATATCTGTCTTCCTCACTCCTGACTCCCCACAAGATGAGCATATCATTGTTTCAGATAAGAGTGAAGAGGAGGAATCTGCAAAAGATAAAGACACTCATACTACCTCTCATGATGTACCTAAAGACACTTCAGTCCCACATCTTCCATCTCCTAAATTAGCCCAAATACAACAGTTAATGGCTCAGGTTTACTTACTTCAGTCTCAGAAGGAGAAGCTAGAACAACAAAAGGGAAAAGCTAAAGCAAAAGTTGATTTACTGAAAGCTAGGCCCTCATATGATATCAACCAGCTTACTGAACTTCTGGTAACTTCTTTGAAACCTGAATTATCCAAACTCTTAGCTTCACATGACTTTGCCAGCTCCATACCAAATGAACTCAAAGAGCTCCCCTTAAAGATCACTACATTATCTGGAGAAATTCAAGAGCTGAAGAGACATGTTCAGGGAATGGAAATTTAGCTACCTGGTGACTTAAATAACATACCAACAAAACTAGAGACCTTCACTTCCATTGTCTCCAGTCTTATGTCCCAAGTCGCTGAACTAAAGACGCTTAAATGGGAACTTCCAGCAGAGTTCCTTGCTTTACCAAGCCAAATTTTGTCGGTTCAAGCGAAGCTCCAGACTTTGGATTCACTTCCAAGTCTTCTGAACAAGGTCGCTGACACCTTGACCAGGTTTGCAAGCATTATGAAGAATGCATCCAAGGGTGTTCCTTCAGCAGGCCCAGTGATTGCTTCACCTGTTGAGGGGGAGAAGAACACCAATCCAACTACAAAGGATGGTGACACAACAAACCTACACAATGAATTAATTGATCTCTTGGGCATAGATATAGTGACAAGGTACTACAACAAGAAGTTACTTTATGAAAAATACTGTGACAAGATGCTAAAAAGAAGAAAAAGCTCAAAGATCATAAATTGTGATGTTCTCACACAAAAGGGCCCTATCACACTGCAAATATATAGGGAATATGGGACAGTTGAATTCATTCCAAACGTCAAAGTCAGTGACCTACATATGGCTGAATGGAGAGAGGTAGTACAAGCTTATCCTAATAGAAAAGAAAAAGGATGGAAGACCATCTATGGATTGATAAAGACAAGAATGGAATACCTTAATCAAACTAAAAAGGAACTAAAGATTGAATTCAACAAACCCCTAAAAGAACAAGATCCTCTGAATAAGCTAAATGATTTAGCAAACAAGAAAAGGAAAAGAACTGGTGACTTAAAAGACCATTCCAGATCAACCAAGAAACACAAGTCATTAGTTCAGCATGAAAAAGAGGTTTAGTGAACAGTAAGGACATTAAATGTTATAATCTTTTGTATTAGCTTTATCTTTTGTATTTGTAATGTAATAAAAGTTAATAGAAGTGATTATCAGTTATGTTGTTCAATTTATATCTGTTATGTAAGAAGAAGTTGTCTTGCTTACTTACTATTGATTTTAACTTAGGCTGTTTATATATTCAAATAGGAGGAGATTGTTGGATTCAGTTCCTGAGCCCTTCAGTCTCTTAGTAGATTTAAACATAAAGTCCCCTAAGTTTTACTTAAGCTAAAGTCTTTCAGTTTGAGTCGTTGAAGGTTCTTCAGCGTCAGCTTTTCAGGTCCTTAGAAAATTAAGAAGTATCTTCACTTCAGTTTATGCAACGGATCAAAAACTGAAGAAGGCCTATGTAAAGAGCTTCAGTTCAGCTTAGTTGACAATTTTAAGCTGAACGTTGTCTATCTCCTTAACAGAAGTTTGAAACTTTGTTTCACTTCTAGAAGGTTTACAAGGCGAGAAAAAGATTGATTTATGTCAAAAGGAATAAAACAGTCTCTTTGGGAAAGACTACTTCTAGAGTTGGTATAGAAGTACAACAACTTTTCCTTAAAGGAATGTACCTGGTACTTTAGAGCACGTATGCATTAAATGGTATTTCAAACACCTATTGGATGCATGACACGCGTACTAGGTTAACTTGTAAACCCTAATCCCTTCACCTATAAAAGGAAAGGGATTCCCAGAGTAAATGTTATCTCTTCCAATTAATATGATACACATTGAAGAGTTCATTTATCTCTCAAACAAACTGAACGGTACTACTGAAGCTGAAGCTTCAGTTTAGTCATAAGTAGTTTTTTTTCTTACTCTCTTAACTTTGGTTAGAGTTTAAGTTCGAAGGAGATAACATCCCAATTATCATTCAACCACCTTGCTATTCCGCAAGCAAGTTGTGTCATAGATTCTTTATTTGATTCTAATAAGAGCCTATACGTTGAAAAGTTACTTCTGTGTGTTTTAAACTTATGCTTTATATTGTTTATATATATGTGTTTAAAACTCACTTTGTTGCCATGGAATGTGATTAGTTTAATTTGATAAACCTTATATCACACCATATCATGGACAAACCCTAGAATCACTATACCACAATTCATCACCTTTACTAATACCATAAACACTTATATACTTTTAAAAACATTATTTTCCCTCTCTTTTGTTACCTCAAAACCAGCCCTCCCCTATAGTATACCTAACACATCACAACAACATCATCTCTTGTCCCCTTTACTTCACACCATATCATGGACAAACCCTAGAATCACTAAACCACTCCCCAAGCCACCTAAAATCCATTATAACCCCAAAACCTAAGTGAATATGCAGTCATAACTCATTCCCATAAGTACCTTGTGTCCCTTTTGGCCCTCCCAAACCAACTTAACACATTACAACT
This sequence comes from Tanacetum coccineum, assembly GCA_026074375.1. NCBI lineage: Eukaryota > Viridiplantae > Streptophyta > Magnoliopsida > Asterales > Asteraceae > Tanacetum > Tanacetum coccineum. The sequence goes on from BQNB010088931.1 coordinate 16,225, forward strand.
TGGTTAATTCAAGAAAATGTGCTATTTCTTCACCCTCTTGCCCTATAGATAAGACACTCCCTACCCTCATTATCACTCATAAAACACACACTATTTCTCTTATATCTCGGCTAAAACAATAAGAAACAACAAGAACTTATGGTACACTTAGGAGTTTCAAGGGTTTAGTAGCAAGGAAACTAGAGTTTAATAGCTTTCGGGTTGATATTACTACACTTCACGACCACCATACGCATCCTCATTTCGTGTAAGCATCTCATTAAAACCTATTTTACTCTTATATAACATGGCATGCATTGTTTTTACTCTTAACAAGTATTTTAGTTATATGATAATCACGTAAATATATAATAGAAATCATAACTGAAAAGAAAAAGAATAGGTTTATCCATCTACGATAAACTAACATTGACTACTCTTTCATCAACAACACGTAAAGGCAAAGGCCAATGTTGTTTTCTAAATATGACGTTCTTTTCGAGCATGAAGGATTGAAGTAACCCACACACTAAACAACCGTACTAACCACAAATTCTTAGTAAAATCTCTTGTTTTCTTATAAATGTCGAGTAAGCCTTTCAAGGCTCATCAAGTATTCATGAACAAAAAAAATGCTAACTTGTGACAAACAAGCAAAAATTACCCGCGCGTTGCTGCGGGCGTTATTTTTTCGCGCGTTATTGCGGGGCATTTTTTTTTGTTCGGGTTAATTTCTTCGGTCTCATGTTTAATAGTTTGTTTTTTTCTCATATTAAATGACAATTTTTTTTTCAATAAAGGGGATATATATATATTTTTTTGCCCAGGCCGATAGAAAGTCATAAACGTAATTTTTTTTTCTTATTTTTAACAAAAGAAGGGGGAGTATAAAGTCTTTTTTTTTGCCGATGAACAGTAACCACCGGTATTAAAAAAAATAAAAAATTTGGGCCGATGAACAGTAACCACCGGGCCTAGCCGATGTGGGCTACACTGTTCATTGATGAACAGTAGCCCGTTACTGTTTTTGGCATTATGTGTAATGATAAATGTGTATATACAAGCAAAGATTACCCGCGCGTTGCTGCGGGCGTTATTTTTTCGCGCGTTATTACGGGGCATTTTTTTTTGTTCGGGTTAATTTCTTCGGTCTCATGTTTAATAGTTTGTTTTTTTCTCATATTAAATGACAAATTTTTTTTTTCAATAAAGGGGATATATATTTATTTTTTTCGACAATAGAATTACAATTTTGTGGAAACGAGCTCAAAAAAAGATTAGAAAAATACGCCGACACTAAATCACATATATCATCTTCATTCTCTACTGATGAGGTGTCATTTCATACACTTTTTTGAGGTTATTTAACCCCCCCCTAAATCAATGGCAAATATACCCCAGATAAATTGTGCATATATGTTGTATTTTTTTATTTTTAGCAATTGTGAATGGCTGTTTTTGAAGAAAACACACGTGACTTAGGCTCAATTAGAGAAGAAACGGACAAGACTACTTGTTGATCCCAACTTAAGATTAATTCCTTAGCTTGTAAAGGTTAAGTTACTTTGGATAAATCCAAAACAACTATGATAAAAACTTTGTGAATACTAAAGAGTATGCGGAATCTACTCTTTATTTACTTAGAAGAATATTAATAAAACATTAAACTGTATGAACAATGATATTACTGAAAAGCTCCAATATTATTATTATCAATAATAGGAGTACTCTATGTAGTACTAGGGTTTACAACCTAGAAGCTATATATCAAAAACGTATGAATGTGTATCTCTATAACCATAACCTAGGATCTCCTTTTATACACCAAGAAGTCCTTTACAAGATAACTACAAATCTTCTATAATTCTAATAAATAACTGCAAATCTTCTAACTTAATAAGATATACAATGAATAAGTCAATACATATCACTTAACACGTCTTTATCACTTTAGTAGTCTTAATCTTCATGCAGCGTCAGAAGTCCTTTCAGCATCTTAAGTTATGTAACTGGCAATACTAACTTACTCTAGCTAGTACTAATTGTTCGTAACTAGCAGTTTGAAACTTGAGCAGTACTAACTGTTGGCTTGGCAGTACTAAGTATGAAGACTTTTAATTCCCAATAATCCTCCCCTAAACTTGTGATTTACCTCCAAATCATCAAGTTTCTTAATAAACCTTGTTCTCTGAGATGATTCTTCCAAACACTTCATCTTCTTGGTCTTTCAGCCTGCATGAATATCTTCCTAAGAAGTTCTCTGGATATCTCATTATCTTGTTATATTAAGAGCTTTGCAACCAACATCAATGTAAGAGTTCCCCTTGATAATGGATAATCCTTCTCTACCAGCATGTAGATGTCTATTCCCTTCTCTGTAGACACATAATGCACTCCACATGAAATCAATATACTCAAAGTTTAAATATGATAATGCTTTTGAAGCTTCCATAACTCATCATCAGTATCTGGTTTAAACAATCTCTTCAACTTAACCCATATCTCTCTTTCTTGCATCTGTTGGTTTTGTTGAATTGAACTTCTCTTTAACCAGACTCCACAACATCACTAAGTCATCCCTATCAAAGGCTTTCAGCATATCATCAAAGAGTTTATGTACCTCGGTATGATTTCCAACTCTGATGATCTTCTAGTACTTCCTAGTGCCTTTAATGTAAATCTCCCTAGTCAATTTTGGATACTTAGTATTGTAAAATTTTCAACATTCATCCCTTGCTCGGAACTATTATTAATCATTTTAATGTATCTCTATCTTGTGACGATTCTTCTTCTTTATCCTTTTGGTTCCTTTAGTGGTTCTAAGCTTTTCACTAATCATTTTATCCTTTGACATTCCTTTGATCAAGTTCTTCTTCTGCATCTCTTTTTGAACTTCCAGCTGCTAACTCAGGAGTTACCCTTTCAATTCCACTCTCTATTAGAACAAAAGTGTGTACTCTCCTCATTGTTGTTTTAAACAAATTCTTGATCTCATTAAAAGAATAACCTCTCAACTGCTAAAGTGTATAACCTCCTATGTGCTTGATATAATTAGACATATAGATCCTCTGTTGAGCCTGCATGGGTGGATTATTCCTCCTTTCTTCAGCTCTTTGTGCAACAAAATACCTTTTTCTCTGATTGATAAGCTCTACAATCATTCTTGCTTGTTCAGCTTCAATGTATACTTCTCTTTCCTCTGCTTGTAACCTATGTGCTAACTCTTCATCAGCTTCAACTCTAGCTTGTATATCTTCCCATTCTTTAACATTAAAAGAGTTAGTCGCTTCATGTACCCTGGCAATCCTCTGCCTCTCTTCTTCCTCAAGTTCAACTTGTAGTCTAACAGCTGCTTCATAACCAAGTATTTCTTGTTCTTGCTGCAGCTTTGTCTTGGTCTGTGTAGTTTTAGATTCAGATTCATCCATTTTAGCTTTACCTTTGTTTTTGGCAGTACTAACAGCAACACTAGCAGTAGTAACAGCTGCACCAGCAGTAGAAACTGGCTTAGCAGTACTAACACCTTCCAACATACTGGACATCCCCTTAGCAGCATCAAGATCCAAAATCCAAATTCCATATCATGTTCATGCCTCCCCTGAATCTTTGCATCATGTTGTACCAATAAAATGGCAGGATCTTGATCAATTTCAACTATCTTCCTCCCCTGTTTAGAAGGATCCTCCAAATCATCTTCATTATCAGAAACAATAATTATGGCCCTTTTTCTAGCTTAGTTAACTTAACCTTTTGATTCTCCACAACTTCTTTACCTTCTTGATAAGCTTAGTATAAGCATCATCATTTGTAAGCTTGGTCTGCTTCAAGTTTGTCTCCAAGCTCTCCACCTTCTTTGATAATGTTGTACAGAAAACCATCAATTCTTGTTGTACTGCCCTCATTACTTCTAAGTGATGTTAACTCTTGTGGGGGGTGGGGGGAGAGGTGAATCATGGAGGGCGATGTATGGGTCTATCAATTTACCAACTGCCCTGTTCTACTTCTAAGCCAGTGATAGTAGTGGTAGCCCCTCCATATCTGACATCCACACTTGTGGAAGCAGCCTCATCTTCTACAAGGGACTAAATATGAGATTTGGGTTGAGGAACCATAAATTCTTGTCTGTTTGTTCTCCTAGAGGTTGGTAAAATTGGTGGTTTATGAGGTGTTTGATAGAGCACCGGTGGGTGTTTTAGTTGGGGACACACTGGTGTGTTGAACCTTCATCCTGAAACAACTAGACCTGAAACAATCCATTGCAGGAAACAATGGAATGTTTTCCCTAGTATAACCCTTAGAAGCCCTCTTCATATTGCTAAAAAGTTTTAGTTTGTTTGTTGGGTAGGAGCAATAAAAGCTTGGTGAGGTTGAAGCATCCTTTGTGCATGTTTCAAAACACTTGAATATCTTGGGATACATTAAAAATATTTGTTTACTATCCAACGTTTTTCACCATACCAATCAAAAATCAGGTTTAGAAAAATCAGAATTCCTAATAGTGACCAAGCCAATAAAGAAGTGCTATATTGCTACTGAATTATTCCCAAGAGATTTTCTTAGGACTTAGACAATGTAGAATGGTATGAATGAGAAATCTCCATTGAGGGGAAAAGTGTCCTTTTTGAAAGGTCAATTTGTCTGAAGTGGACACATACCCCATTAAGGAAAGTTGTTCAAAGATTTCAGTAGTTGGCAAAGAACTAATACCATCAGAATTTGCTAATTGGAGATGCCTTCTAACGGATACCTCAGTAACAATCTTAAATTTGCCATCTATTGTAGCAATTAATTCAATTTCTCCATTATCAAGTGTTCTGGCAGTAGCAGTTTCCTAAAACTGTTTGATAAGAGAAACATAGATAGTGGGATTTTCTGTAAGAACATACCTTATGTGACTAGCATTGAGAAAATTCACTGTTTGGTGAAATCCTTCATTTCCCTCTTATTTCTTCAAGTAGGCGACCATGTTGTGTGTGTCACAGAATTCCAAATTAGCCATTGTTGATTGAGAAAAGTTCGATTAGAGTTCTGGGTTATGTTCGTTTATAAGAGTATGTGTGTTTGGCAAAGTCAATTAAGATTATATAGATAGCACTTAAGGTTTTGATTGGACCGACTGAATTTATCTTGAAGAAATCTTGTGATTTAAAGAAAGATTATGAATTATCCAGAATAAGGAGACCTATAAGCGAAGTAATTAGCAAAATTATCTCAAACGACTATATTTAATTGCCAAAAATCTATTATTCCCAAACAGCACTAACGGTAGCCTAGCAGTACTAAGTTTAGCCTAACAGTACTAAGTAATGCCCAACAGTATTAACTTTTGAGTTACTAGTTTTAACCTCATTTTCATTTCAAAAAGCATTCCCGTCAACAATTTTGATTCTCACAAGATCTCTTTCTATTTTTATTCTCACTTTATCTCTCAATTCTTTTTCTTACTGAATCACTCTGTCTGTTTTTGTTTCATACGCCTCTCTTTTCTTTTTGCTTTCAATTCTCTCTGTCTGTTTTATTGTGTCACACCTCCGCTCTTTCTATTATTTTGAACTCACACATCTTCTCATTTATTTATGCTTACAATTCTCTTTTAATCTGTTTTTTTTTTTCTCTTATTCTTTTTAAGCCACTTTTTCCTCTCTATCTGTTTTTGCTTTCTCTTAATGCTCATAGTATTAATTATAACAGCAGTACTAATTATACTTACAAGTAGTAAGTTAGGCCAACATCACTAACTTGAATTCCATATTAGCTTGCGTTCCATTCATTACAAGCATCAATTTTGGCATTTATCCCTGGATATTAACACAACTACGTTTACTCCCATCAATCAAATACTTTCGAGGTATGCATTCCTATACTTGCAATCAGATATTGAAATCTGCCAACATCAAATGCTTTTGTGAGCAAATCTGCAACATTCTGATCTATGTGAATCTTGATCATCTAAATAAGCTTCTTCTCATTGGAATCTCTGATAAAATGATGTCTAATCTCAATGTGCTTAGTCTTTGAGTGAAACACTGGATTCTTAACTATGCAGATGGTGCTTTCATTGTCAATGAAAATCTTAGTTTTCATAAAATTATATCCATAATCCAGCATTTAATTTTGAATCCAGAGTACTTGTCCACAACAACTAGCAGCAGCCACATATTCTGCTTTAGTAATAGAGTTGGTAACTATAGTTTGCTTCTTGCATTGCCATGAAATCAATCTACTTCCAAGAAATTGACAACCTCCTGTTGTGGATTTCTTGTCTAAACTTGCACTAGCAATAGTCACTATCAGAATAAAGCTACCAAAGTCCCCCCCAAATAGTGAGTCCTTAGGATGCCAAATGTCCAATTTAGATTGACCTTTTAAGTATCTAAAGATTCTTTTCACAGCATGAAGGTGTGAAACTTTAGGTGTGACTTGAAATCTTGCACAAGCATATACAACAAACATTATATCAGGCCTTGAAGATGTTAATACATCAATGACCCAATCAATGATCTATATAAGTGAACAACCAACATCTTAGCATTTTTGACCTGCATCAAAGGCTTTGAAGTCTCCATAGGTGTAACTTGCTGTCTTCAGAGTTTAAAAATCAAACCTCTTCAAAAATCCATCCATATACTTGTCTTGCTGATGAAAATTACATCATCTTCTGTGTCACTTTATAGTCCAAGAAGAAAGTGAGCTCACCATAGAACTCATTTGGAACTGCTTGTGCATCAAATTCTCCAACTCAGTGCATAACTCCTTTTTAGTCAGATCCCAAAAATGATATCATTCCAACATATACTTGAAACTAGTAGAATAACACTTTGACTCTTTTAATGAACAAAGTCCAATCTATCTGACCTCTCTGAAATCCACTGTCTAAAAATAGTAGATAAGTCTCATACCAAGCTCTAGAGCTTGATGTAAGACCCATATAATCCTTTTCTACCTTAATAAACTCGGTCAGGGAACTCGTGATCTTCAAACCCTGGAGGTTGACATACATAAACTTCCTCTTTCATCTACCATATAGAAATGCATCTATCACATTATCTTTTAATACTACAAGTCTTTGAATGAGGCATAGGCTACAACACTGCCTAATTGCTTCAATCCTAGTAACTAGAGCAAAAACCTCATCATAATCTATTCCCTCTTGCCCTTTGAGAGTAACCCTGTGCAACCATCTTCCTTATTTCTAATCATAAACCTCTTTTATCTTATCTGTCCTGTACACCCATTTAGTACCATTGGCTCTTTTGCCATGTGGTAAATCCACCAAGGTCCAAACCTGTTGTAACTTGAACTGCAGAAGCTCTTCTTGCATAGCTTCTATCCACTTTAAGATTCCTTTTAATGCTTGATACCTTTTTGGGCTCTTCCTGGGATAGGAAACAGCAACTAAGACAAGTTAAGAAGTCTTCATAAGTTTTCCCTTCATAAACAACACTAATAAACCCTTGTTCATTTGTAGTCTTTGTCATTATCCTTGTCTGTACACTAGACTGTACATCACCAATCACATGATCAAGTGAATGATCTTTATGGATTCTTGTATTTAGAGTAGAAGGAACTGGATATGTGGTAGTAATGTTGCTTATATCCACTTCTACTTACCATCCACAAAGAATTATCAGTTGAGGCTTTAAGTGCAGCAGTAGTAACTGTTGGACTAATAGTATTAATATTTAGACTACCAGTATTAATATTTGTACTGACAGTATTAATACTTGGCCCAGCAGTATTAACATCTTGAGTACTATTTTCAGGTCTCTCTTGATCATCAATTCCACTTTCTTTATTTACACCTTCATCATCCTTCTTTCCAGCATCACTAGAAGGTTGTGGTTCATCATTACTAGCATTCTTTGAAGAAGATTAAATATTGAACCGTCCTTTTCTATAGTGAGGGAATCAAAGAAGTAATTCTGCTAGATCCTGTCTCCTTGCTAGAATGACCTGCACCAATACTTTCTTCTGTACCTACAAGATCATTAGAGTTTGTACCTGCAATAACTAGCACATAAATCATTGATTTTGTTAGAACATCAATATCAAACAGCCACTTTGGTCCATCACCTATAATAATAGGCTTATCCTCCAAGAACCTAATATGCAAGTTTTCTTCTACTTTCCTAGTTCTAATGTTGTATACCCTAAAAGCTTTACTATTCATTGAGTATCCAATAAAGAATCCTTCATCAGACTTTCCATCAAACTTGCCTAAATAATCTAAGGTGTTAAGAATGGTAACATAACACCCAAATGGTCTCATGAAGCTTAGAGCAAGTGTTCTACCTCTAAACAGTTCATAAGGGGTCTTGTTATGAGGCTTAACTACTCCATACCTTATTCTACACATAACAAGTAGTATTAACTTCTTAAGCCCAAAATGTAGTAGGTAACTTAGATCAGCTAACATGGTTCTAGCAGCCTTAATTAGTGTCCTATTTCTCCTCTCAGCAATACCATTTTGCTGAGAAGTTCTAGCTAAACTAAATTCCTTCTTAATGCCTTTTTTTCACAAAACTCACTCATGACTTTATTTTTGCACTCTGTTCCCTTTTGTCACATTTGATTATCTTTATCGCTTCTTATCAACAAGATAACTACTCAGTTATAAAGCTCTTAAGAATGCCACTAGTCTCATCCTTAGTTGCTAGAAAGAAAACCCAAGTAAATCTGCTATAATCATCAGTGACAACTAGACAATATTTCTTATTCATTAAGCTGCTCACAAAAGTTAGACCAAACAAGTCCATTTCTTTTGGGTAACGTTCATGGGACATCTTGTTGAAACTTAAATTAGTAATATGACGCAAACTTTATTTTCAAATTTTAGCGCGAAAACTCCTTGAGATGCCGGCTAAGTCGTTCTTGCAATTACGTTTCTAGCATTATATATTGCGGGTGTATTATCACTAAGTATTTATTAATAAATACTATGATATATATATTGATTATTAAACTTTACATATTAAAGTTTTCATCATACTTTAAAATTCTCATATCTAATTAATGTATTGCATACATTCATATATTTTGCATACATCCATACTTTGTATAAATTTTATTAAATATGGCGACCTTATATATTCCTCGTATCCGCAGATTATCATGGCGAACCTACCTCCTCCAAATAACGATCTGAACGAACTCATTCCTGATCAAGCTCCTGCTTCTCCTGTTGGGTTTGCTCCCCAATGGATAGGCTGGCAGAACCCGAATAACAATAATGGATGGTTGGATGGAGATGATGATGAGGAGCCAGAAGAAGATGAGGAGCCAGAAGAAGATAAGGAGATGGAAGAAGAGAATGATGAGGAGATAGAAGAAGAGGATAATGAGGAGATAAAGGATGAGGAAGAAGAAGAGATTGTTGCTGAAGAAGAAGCTGAGATCATCTACCCTTATGATGAGGCATACCCAAATAACCGACCTCCTCCTGCTTCAGATGATGAGTCTGAGTTTGCTCCTTCCGTGATCCTTGTGTTTGATGCCAAGAATAGGCCAGTACCACCTGTCATCCTTTTCAGTAGTACCTATGAGCAGGGCGAGAGTTCTTTTGCTCGAGAGATCTTAAAGAACATCGGTAAGGTCAGTCCACTTGGTCTCGTGCCCCCTACTATTGGTACTGCTATGAGGCGCATTAGGAAGTTGAATGAGCAAATGTGTTAACGAGCTGAGGTTGACGAGAGGATTATGAAGAAGATCGACAAGAATGACCTTCGCATCCAAATGGTTGGTCGTGATGCTATGAATTTGGATGGTGCTGTAAGGAAATGTCAGGCTGATGTCTCCAAGGTGATTAGTATGATGGAGAGTATAAGTTTAGAGTTTGATAAGGTGCGCAAGGAGAGTCACCGAGTTTTGGAGTTGGTTTAGTGGGAGGCTGGAGTTCGAGAGCAATATCTTCCGAAGTTTCGACTTGGAGGAGGATTTGTTGAGACATCTACCCACTCATTCCTTGGTCCTTTCCCAAACGACCCCTACGTCCAGGCTAGGGATGCTGCCATGGCGGATGATGATGTTGAGGATGATGATGATATGGATGATGATGCTGCTGACCCAAGTGACCCATAGTCTTCTGAGCCTCTTAGATCTCCACGTGACTCCCAGTAGTCTAGTATCATTAGTAGTTCCTTTTATTTTGATCATGTAGTCACTAAACCGGCCTGTCGGTTAGTTGATCTAGTACTAGTGTCTGTAATGACCTAGGTCATGTTTAGGTCACGTTTTGTAAAACATTACAACCTTGTACTAATTTTGGGTGCTTAATGGGATTGTAGGATCCCGTATAACACTTTCATTTCATATACCACACGAATCTAGATCAAGAAAAGAGAGAGTGGGAAGATTTCTAGAGAGAGAAACAAGAGAGAGGTTAGAGAAAAAAGAAGAGAAAAATGAAATATTATAAATGAAATCCACTTTCTTTTCCTTGGTGGAAAAGTTACTTATATACCCCGACACATTAAGTGACGTTCGGGATATTTGACTAGGACCCGGGCTCGGGTTTTGCTTGGGATTAAACCCGAAACATATACAATATTAGATTAACTATCAAGCCCGATACCTGATATTTTCCTATTACAACGTTAACTAATTGATTGACCGAGACTTAAATACAAACAAGAGAGAGGTTAGAGAGAAAAGAGAAAAGAGAAAAATGAAATATTATAAATGAAATCCACTAACTTTTCCAAGGTGGAAAAGTTACTTATATACCCCGACACATTAAGTGACGTTCGGGATATTTGACTAGGACCCGGGCTCGGGTTTTGCTTGGGATTAAACCCAAAACATATACAGTATTAGATTAACTATTGAGCCTGATACCCGATACTTTCCTATTACAACGTTAACTAATTGATTGACCGAGACTTAAATACATAATGAACGAACTTCATGTTCGACTCAATATTTTGAGGCTAACAATCTCCCCCGAAGTGAGTTCATTTATGACACTCCTTCATGAGATCAATGAGATTGCTTTTGTCATTAAGCTCATGTGGTCTTGGTCTTTCTCTTTGTTCTTTGTTGTAGGTTTGTTCCTTCATGCTTTGCGATCTTGACATTGAGCCTTTGTCATTGTCTTTAACGTCTATGCCATCTTGCGATCTTGAGTCTTTAACCAACATTCTCATACTGTGCCTCATCTTGAAAGCTTCAGATCAGAGTTTGCGGAAGTCTTTGTCTTTAAATATTGAGCTTTCATGATAGATTGTCTTTGTAGAATGAGCATGAATATGTGGTAATGAATCGACTTTGGTTGATTGGGATACCGTCACCACCGTTTTAACCTGCAGGTTTACGTTAGTAAAAATTAAGAAAA
>BQNB010088932.1:0-27532 GCA_026074375.1 Tanacetum coccineum
GGTGGATGATGATCTAGATGAAGAAGAAGTTATAAGGGAAATCGAAAAGAAATACCTAGAAAATATTGTTGAGGATGAAACATTATAGATCGACGAAATAGTCAATATTAAAGAATCTAGGAACCATCCATTAGCAAATGTTATAGGAAACCTCAACCAAAGAACCCTTAGATCACAAGCCCACAACCAAAGTAACTTCTACTATTTTATATCAACTATAGAACCTAAGAATGTAAATGAAGCCTTAGGAGATGAAAGTTGGATAGTCGTCATGCAAGAAGAATTAAATCAATTCATTGCTAACGACGTTTGGGAGTTAGTTCCACAACCTTAGAATATGACAATTATAGGAACTAAGTGGGTGTTTAGGAATAAGTTAGATGCGAATGGTATTGTTTCTCGAAATAAAGCAAGGTTAGTTACTCAAGGCTACAACCAATAAGAGGGCATCAATTAAGATGAAACTTATGCCCCAGTTGCTAGAATTGAATCTATTAGGATATTGTTAGTCTATGCTTGCGCCTTAGATTTTAAATTATTCCAAATGGATGTAAAAAGTGCATTCCTGAACGGTTTTATCAATGAGGAGATATACATGGCACAACCTCCGGGATTCATTGATTTCAAAAAACTAGATCATGTTTATAAATTAAAGAAAGCTTTATATGGTCTTAAACAAGCACCCAAAGCTTGGTATGATAGACTAAAAGCTTTTCTTATTAAACATGAATATAAAATGGGAATAGTAGATAACACTCTTTTTACTAAGAAGAAAAGTTCAAATCTCATGATTGTTCAAATATATGTCGATGACATTATATTCGGTTCGACTTGTCAAGACATGTGTGATGAATTTTCCAAAATCATGCATGATGAGTTCAAGATGAGCATGATGGGTGAACTTAACTTCTTCCTTGGATTACAAATTAAACAAATGGAAGACAGTATATTCTTTAATCAATCTAAGTATATTAAAGAAATGCTTAAGAAATTTGGTGTAGAAGATTCTAAACCAATGAAAACCCCTATGTCCTCCGATACTAAACTCACGAAAGATGAAGAGTGTGGGTCGGTAGATAGTACCAAGTATTAAGGCGTGATAGGTAGTTTATTATACCTAATGAAAAGTAGGCCTGATATCATGTTTAGTGTCTGGCTTTGTGCCCGCTTTCAAGAGGCTCCCAAAGCCTCTTACCTTGAAGTGGTTAAACGTATCTTCTGATACATTAAAGGCACTACGCACTTAGGATTATGGTATCTTGAGGGAACCGGCATAGAAACCGTACTATATATCGACTCTGATCATGCGGGAGATTATGTGGACCGAAAGAGCACTAGCGGTATTTACACGTCCGTGGGATGTTGTTTGACATCTTGGTTCTCGAAGAAACAAACTGTTCTTGCTATATCCACTACCGAAGCCGAATACGTAAGGGCCGGAAAGGCATGTCAACAAGCACTATGGATGAAATAATATCTCATCACCTACGACATACGACTCGACGATGTTCCCATCATGTGCGACAACAAAGGCGCGATTGACCTTAGCAAAAACCCGGTGCAACATTCTCGTACCAAACACATCGAAATACGTCACCACTTTCTTCACGATAATGTCCAGAAATGACATATCTCAATCGAAAAAGTGTCGTCCGTTTACAACATCTCCGACATCCTTACTAAACCCCTTAAACATGAATCGTTTAACTATCTACTTCTTGGTCTAGGAATGATGGAACACATTCCATAAACCTTATGTGTCCGCTTCTCCTTCATCTAGTTTCGATTCTAGTCCGTGTTGCACTCCGTGTCGTGACAACTTGAATACTTCATCTGAAGTACTTTAAGCATTTTTAATTCGCGAAATGCAAATTAAAATGTCACTCCACTTTGTTAAATTCTTGTTAAAAACTCAAATAAAAAACCCTTTACTGAGGGCGGCCCCCATATAGGCGCCCCCCCAATATATTTGGGACTGCCAAGAGATATGAGACCGCCATCAGCAGACCATAATATGGAACACTTAAACAAAAAATTTCAAAACACAAAAACAAACACTTCTTTCTCTGCTGCCATTGACGAACACGTACAAAAACCCACCAAAACTTAAATACAACCATTAAAACATCAATTGAAGATCAAATCAACACTAATAATCAATCCTAACATCACAAAGATCATTAATTGTAAGTCATTTCATCTATTTTCTTTTAATTTGAGTCTAGGGTTCATGATGAACATAAAAATTAAAACTAGGGATTTTTGATTTTTCTTTCAATTTTGTACAATTAAGACTACTAGGATACAATGTACAACTAATATGCTTCCCGTAGACATAGGATTTTCATACATTAGTAAGATTAAACAAAAAATTGATTTTGAACCAAAACCCCAATTTTATTTTCAAATCACTCAAGTTAGAAACATAATAAAGTTGTTGTTATGCATTGTTAATCTAATCCAAAAATGTTTTCAAACACATGCATAATGATCTCATGAACAAACTTCGAGATACATAATTCATATGTATTTTTCAACTTGTTTGGTTGAGCAAAATCAAACTAAGGAGCGTTTAGGTTAACTCTTAGGATGTTATATTTAGGCCGTGTTAATCGTTACTCCATATTTGTTGCATATAGACACACACTAGACATGAACTCAAAACTTCAATACAAGTATAAGACATTAAAATATGATTGTGTTTGTCTCATTTTAGGTAACAATGCCTCAAAAATCTGGACAAACAATTTTTCCAAACATAATCGTTTCAACTTTGCCTTTGGCACTCAAAATGACTCATCATTTCTTCTTGCATCATCATGTCACATGATGTATTGCATCTTAACAAGTACTCTTTTCAACTTTGCCTACTTTCTAACCAAACGAGTAGAAAAGATTAAAAATCAACCGAATTCTCCAATGCCATATGGAATGATTCTAAATTGTCTATATGAACATATAATCAAAACTAATCCTCATCTACGAAAATTGAAATATAAATCATATTGGCCATCCATGAAACCTTGGGTTTATCCTACTCATCTCAAATCAATTAACTACATATCCTCTGAAGAAATTTCAAGTGTTGACTCAAATGATGGTTGAAATATTCCTATAGATTTATTGCTAGGGATACGTACTGTTATTATTACTATGTAATACTATCTTAACCTCTATCATGGATAATCAAGTACGTGTATAATGTGTCAACATTATTATTTCATGCTTGCTATATGACATTTAATAATCCTTTAAGTCATTTATATGCTTAAACTTGGCTACATTACATGATATCTCTTCTCATTTAGATATATTATGTGATTCTTGAAGTGATGAAAATGCCATAATTGCTCTTCTAATTCTCACTAACCACTCTGAAAAAGGATTGAACTTCTAAAAAATTTCGTGAATCTTTAGAAAACGGTCCCCTTAAATGTTGGGCGGCTCCATAATATATATGGGACCGCAACCAATATAAGGGACCGCCATCAGGAGAAATACAAAATATTTATGTCCCCTCCTTGTCTGCAACTTTGACCTTATTCTTCCTAGGTCTAGCTGTCCTTTCCCTTCTAAACTAAACACTCATTAGAACTCTTTTCCAACAAAACCATGCCTTTCCTAAAATTCTTCTATATAAACATCATTCTTTTTCATCTCAAATCACCATCTCTCTTACAAACATCTCCTCAAAGTCTCAATGTTATCTTCTAACAAATCTCCTCGTGACTACTCACGAAAACACAAAAGACCAATTCTTGAACCTTGGAAACAAAGTCACAATCTTCCACCATCACCACCTTCTCCTCTACCAAATAGGACTCCAACCACTTCTCATATAATTGTAAACCTTCTCTTATCTTCCTTACCTTCTCTATCTCCAAGTAACTTACTACCTAAATCTCCATTAAACTCTCCAATCTTTGATACCACTCCTTTACCTCCTTCTCCTAATTCATCTAATCCTACATCCTCTTTCTTACCTCTATAAATCTCTACTCAAAATCATAATGAAAACCATTTTCATGAACTCCTAGACCTTTCAAATATTCTTGATATCAATATTCAACATGCAATTGAGTTAACTAATATTTCACCTCCCTCCTCACCATTCACGCATCCTCCTTGTCTAGACCAAGTCAATTTTCATTCGGACTTTTGTCACTGTTGCTTGGGAACTTGTAAAATCTTCAACATCTTAAAAGATGACCTTAACCGAATCAAATCTCTCATCATTAGGCCCTCAACCCTTTTCCCATCATCTATCACTACCAATTCCCCTTAAAATTTCTCCTAAACTTCAAGAATAATCAACTAGTTTGCTTCTATTAGATGCTTTAATATGGTGTATCTTCATATATTGTCCTATATGGCTATATATGATCTTCTTAGAATTTGAATGAACTTTATTTATAAGTTTCCAAAAGTGTGGATTATAATATTGAGATATTTGTCATGCTATGTTGGCTTGCACTTGTACTTCTAACATTGTTTTGTAGCAAACAAATTATCGTAAGATCGATCCATTGGTGCCCCAAACGAGGGGGAGCATACATCAAGGGGGAGTATTTAATCGTCGATTTCTTTCTCTCTACTACAATTTAACGATCAACCTTTTTGGATTCGACAAAAAGGGGGGGGGGGGGAATGGAATTAAACTCATTAGTAATTTATAAACCTCTAATTTTATACTAAATGAGTTTATATTTGTCATCATCAAAAATAAGGAGATTGTTAATACAAATAATATCTAAAAACGTTATTTATATTTTTCGACCTCTCGATATTTTAATAATAACAAAATGTAAAAACGTTTAGGATAAAAATAAACGTTTATAAATCACTAACCGTAAAATTATATTTCTAAGATTAATCGCTTAAGGTATGGATAAACAAATCATTAAACATGATTAGTGTTTTTATAAAAATATAAAAACAAAATATTTATTTATAAAAAAAAAATTATTATTAAAATAATAAATTTGAAATCAGATTTTCCTCCCAAAATGGAAGGTTCTAAAACAGATAACACCTTCCCTATAAAAATACAAAAAGAGGAGTGTAGTCTACGGCGGCCCCCTTATAGGCCTGGCAGCCCCCTAATATATTTGGGACCGCCGGGACCGCCGCCAGCACAACGGCTCTTTTTGTCTCCTATAAATATTGGGCCACCCCATCTGAAAAACAAAACCTCTTGCCACGAATTTTCTCAAATCTACTTTTCTCTCTTCTTTCTTTCTTTCTAAAACACATATCTTAATCACTAACATACAATCTTGTTTCAAGTGATTAATTCTTTCTTCCTCCCTTCTTCTTCTAATCAAGTGCAAGAGAAGAACAATCGTATTCTTCTACATAAGAATTTTTATTAAGTGATCTCCTTCTTCCTCCTCAAGATCACAAGTCTTTATTATAATAACTTTGTGTTGTTATGTAAATTAGATTGTGTGTAGATCCAATTGTGTAAATTGTGTATTTGTGATTTGGATTGTGTGTCAATCTAAGAGTATATATCTTGTGTGTGTGCAAAGACTTAGTGAAGTCTTAGATTGGTTCTAGCTAAGATTAGGACTCGACATATAGCTTAGTGTCAGAAAAGAAAGTAAGCGACGTATAAATGGTTTTCTCCGCCTAAAGGAAGCTTGTTGACATAGTGAAATCTCGAGTGGAGTACTCGGGGAGTAGAGTAGGAACGAAGAGGTGCTTCGTATCTGAACCACTATAAATCTTGGTGTCTTGGTTTGATCGTTTCTTTCTTTATCTCTCTATATTGTTATTGTTTACTTAGTTCATTACATTAGATAGTTTAGTTGTGATTCATATTGTTGATTGATTGACATACAACTCGAATCAAAGCATTTTATAAGCAAAGTTTTAAAACGGTCAAATTAACCGGTAAACTATTCAACCCCCCTTCTAGTTTCCTACATATAGCATATTTGACTACTCAAGAGATGATGAAGATGATGGTGCAATGGCTGACATGAACAATTTGGATACAACAATCCAAGTCAGTCCTAATCTAACTATAAGAATTCGTAAAGATCATCCTTTTAATGAAGTGATTGGATATTTGCAATCAGCTATACAAACAAGAAATATTTCAAAGAATTTGGAGGAACATGGGTTTGTTAGTACTATTCAACAAAGAACAAACCATAAAGACATTCAAAACTGCTTGTTTACTTGCTTTTTATCACGTAAAGAACTCAAAAAGATAATTCATGCATTGAAGGATCCAAGATGGATAAAGGCTATGCAGGAAGAGCTTCTACAATTCATGTTACAAGAAGTTTGGACTTTAGTGGATTTACCAAATGGAAAAAAGGCTATAGGCTCTAAAGAGGTTTTCAGGAATAAAAAGTATGAAAGGGGAATTGTGATAAGAAATAAAGCAAGATTGGTTGCTCAAGGGTACACACAAGAAGAAGGGATTGACTATGATACATTTTTTGCCCCTGTTCCAAGAATTGAAGCAATTAGGCTATTTTTAGCTTATGCTTCATTTAAAGATTTTGTGGTGTATCAAATGGATGTAAAAAGTGTTTTTCTCTATAAGAAGATTGAAGAAGAGGTGTATGCATGTCAACCACCAGGATTTGAAGATCTAGACAATCCTGACAGAGTATACAAGGTTGAAAAAGCATTGTACTTGTCAACATATATGTTGGACAATGGGTTTCAAAGAGGGAAAATTGACAAGACCTTATTTATCAAAAGGCATAATGGTGATATTTTGCTAGTCTAGTTTTATGTGGATGATATCATATTTGGTTCAACAAAGAAGGAGCTATGCATTGCATTTGAAAAGTTGATGCATAAGAAATTTTAGATGAGTTCTATAGGAGAACTAACATTCTTCTTGGGATTACAAGTGAAGCAGAAGAAGGATGGCATATTTATTAGTCAAGATAAATATGTTGAAGAAATTTCAAAGAAATTTAGGTTTACAAAAGTCAAGACTGCAAGCAAACCAATGGAAACTTAAAAGCCTCTACTCAAGGATGAAGATGATAAAGAAGTGGATGTTTATATGTATAGGTCAATGATTGGTTCATTGATGTATCTTACATCTTCAAGACCTGATATCATGTTTGCAGTGTGTGTCTGTGCTAGATACCAAGTCAATCCAAAGGTATCACATCTTCATGCTATGAAAAGGATTTTTAGGTACTTAAAAGGTCAACCAAAATTCGGCCTTTGGTATCTAAAAGTTTCTCCTTTTGATTTGGTAGCATGCACTGATAGTGATTATGCTAGAGCAAGTTTGAATATGAAGTCTACAACAGGAGGTTATTAATTCCTTGGATGTAGATTAATATCATGGCAGTGCAAGAAACATATAGTGGTTGTAAATTCTACAACAGAAGCTGAATATGTGGCTGCTTCAAGTTGCTGTAGACAAGTGCTTTGGATTAAAAATCAACTACTTGATTATGGGTACAATTTTATGCAGACCAAGATCTTTATTGACAACAACAGTCTATTTGCATAATTAAAAATCCTGTTTTTCATTCAAAAACAAAGCATATAGAGATCAGACATCATTTTATTAGAGATTGCAATGAAAAGAAATTGATTCAAATGGTTAAAATCCATACTGACAAGAATGTTGCAGATTTTCTTACAAAAGCTTTTGATGTAAGTAGATTTCAATATTTGATTGTTAGTATTGGAATGCTAAATCCTAAGTATTTTATCTTTTTATGTTTTTATAGAGTTTTATATGAATTAGTATTGTTATTCATGTTATTAAAAGTTTCTGTTGTTAAGTATAATTAATAATGCTGGTTATACTTAATAATGTTGAGTTTCTACTGTTAGTTATACTTACTACTGGTAGGTATAATTAATATTGTGATAATTGTGAAAATTGCTATGGCTTGTGTTTTCTTTGTTTTTGGACTAATATTTTGCAAGATAAGCAAAGAAAAGTATTAGATTGATGATGGGAATGCTGTTTAGAATGGAATGGAAGTTAATGCTGGTGACTCAATGTTAATGCTGCTAGGCATAACTTACTACTGCTGGGTTACTACTGCTGGTTGAAAGTTAATGTTGTTGAGGGTATTTTCCATAAATACTTCGATTAAGGGTTTTAATTGATCCTTTTCAATTTCCTTCTTTCAAATACTCTCTAACTACAAACCTTAACTCAATTTTATCATCCATTATCAAAACCCAACATAAATGATGACCATAAAGTTTGTTGATACTCATAATATGGTTGCATTTTTGTCTAAACCCACAGAGAGTGATGGATTTGAACAAATTGTGGATTTTTTAAATGCATACCCTATAAGGCATGCATTAACGATCAATCCTACTATATATATTTCTTGCATTGAACAATTATGGTCTACTGTCGTGGTCAAAACTATCAATGAGGAAGCACAATTACATGCCCTAGTAGATGGCAATAAGATAATTATCACTAAATCATCTGTTAGAAGAGATCTTCAACTAGCAGATGAGGAAGGTGTTGAGTGTTTACTAAATTCTACCATCTTTGAACAACTTGCATTGATAGGGTATGAGAAAGTTTCATAAAAAGTAACTTTCTATAAACCATTATTTTCCCCACAATGGAAATTTCTAATTCATACTCTTTTACAGTGTCTAAGTCCAAAGGCTACTGCTTGGAATGAGTTTAGTAGTATTATGGCATCTGCCATTATCTGTTTAGCTACAAACCAGAAGTTTAATTTTTCAAAATTTATTTTTGAAAGTATGATTAGAAACTTGGATAATATGTCTGGCAAATTTTTGATGTATCCAAGGTTTGTACATGTATTTTTAGATCAACAACTTGATGGGCTGCCAACTCATAAGAGAATTTATATTGCACCCTCTCACACTAAAAAGACATTTGGAAATACAAGAAGGGTAGGCAAAGGTTTTTCTAGTAGAGTAACACCTTTATTTCAAACAATTGTGGTATAAAACCAATCACAATTGGGTAAAGGTTTAGCAATTCCAACTGATCTCCATCACACACCCACCTTTATTCAACTATCTCCTCAACATTAAAAGACAAAAACCTAGGAAGCCTAAAAGAAAGGATACTCATATACCTCAGCCTAGTGATCCTATTGAATATGTTGCAGATGAGGCTGTACATAAGGAGTTGGGTGATAGTTTGGTGAGGGCTGCCACTACTGCTTCTAGCTTAGAAGCAGAGCAGGATAGTGGTAACATCAATAAAACCTAATCCAAGGCAACACCTAATGAATCTAGTTCCCTAGGAACTACTTCAGGTGGTGGTCCCAGGTGCCAAGAAACCATAGGGGATACTATTGCTCGAACTAGGTTTAAGAATATATCTAAACATTCTAATGATTTACTGCTCGTAAGAGGTAATACACTTCGAAGTGATGAGGATAGACTTAAACTTAATGAATTGATGGCATTATGTACCACTTTACAAAATAGGGTTCTTGATTTGGAGAAGACAAAGACCACTCAACATAATACTATCTAATATTCTGTTCTAACGACTATAGTTCAACCATCCCATTTTCCACTTGCTCCTTGATAAAATGCTATATTATGTCTATATACTTGGATCTTGAGTGTTGGACGTTGTTACATCATAAGATAATGGCACTTTTGTTATCGCAGTACAGAGGTATTTTTTTTTAACCCAAGGCCATAGTGCTCTCATCCAAAGTATTTGAGCACAACATCCTGACAAGGCAATGTATTCAGTTTCTGTACTAGATATGGTGGTGCTCTTCTGTTTTTTAGATGACCAATTGACTAATCTGTCACCCAAGAGCTGCATACTTCACAAGTACTATCTTCTGTATCTGGCAACTAGATGATCAGCATCAGCAAAAGCATCTAGTGCAATACAGGAGATCCTTCGAATACCACAGTACCCATATTAATGGTTTCGTTCCTAGGTATCAAAAGATTTCGCTTTAACTGCATGTAAGTGCTTTTCGGTAGGCATAACTGATACCGTGCACACATGCAAACAACAAATACAAGGTCTGGTCTACTGGCCGTCAGATACATTAGGGAGCCAATAATTCCATGATAACGTATGGGATCAACTTCTTTCCCTTGTGGATCTGTATCCAGTTTGGATTTCTCCACCATGGGAGTATTCACAAGGTCACTGGTTTCCATACCATACTTTTTAATTATCTCAAGACCGTATTTGGATTGGTTAAGAAAGATGCCTCTGGGACTTTGAGAAATCTAAAGTCCTAGAAAGAAAGACATTTTGCCCATCATCGACATCTTAAACTTTGAACACATTATTTTAGAAAAAATTTCACAGATTAACGTATCAGTAAAAGAAAATATTATATCATCTAAATAGATTTGTACCAGTAAGATGTCTTTGCCTTCTTTCCGAGTGAATAATGTAGGATTAACCGCACCTTTAGAGAACTCTTGGGAGAGTAGAAATGATGATGACAAATCATACCAAGCCCGTGGAGCCCGCTTTAACCCGTAAAGAGCTTTCTTCAGCTTGTACACATGGTTAGGAATATCTTGATCTACAAACCCGTCTGGTTGACTTACATAGACCTCTTCACGAAGTATGCCATTTAAGAACGTAGTCTTGACATCCATTTGATAGATTGTCATGTTCTTGTAAGCTGCATATGCAATCAAGATTCTTATATCCTCAAGTCGTGCAACCGGTGCAAAATATTCTTCAAAGTCGATCCCTTCCTCTTGATGATATCCCCTTGCTACCAACCAAGACTTGTTTTCAAACACCTCCCAGTTCCTCTAATTTCACCTTAAAGATCCACATCAAAGTGATTATCATGACACGATCTGGACGAGGAACGAGCTCTTATACTTCAAGTCATTCGAACTCATTTAATTCTTCTTGCATGGCTTCGATCCAACAGGCTTCCTTTAAAGCTTCTTTATAATTCTTTGGTTCAACAGAAGTAAGGAAAGCATCAAAGTAGCAAAACAGGGCTTCGTTTTGTAGTTGATGTCTTATAGAAACGGGTCATGAGAGATTGCCAATTACATTATCCAACGGATGATCCTTGTCCATTACGAGATATTCATGTGGTTGATTGACTGAGTGCACATTAGCTGGAATAACATCCCGTTGAAGAAGATTCTTTAGAATTTGGTTTTGGAATTGAAATACCAAAGAAGGGATTGTTATCTAGATGTGCAACTTTAATATCATGAAAATGTTCTTCAACGCCAGAAGGAATAAATAAAGATTATGTTTCTTGAGGGGTTTGTGAAGTACTTGGAGATGGTGCATCTTGATCAATTGTAGTTGACGAAGGTGTACCGGATTAGATCAGCAAGGCCATGGAGCAAGCAACCATAGGAACTGGAGAACAACACACGGTAGAGGAATAAAATAGTTATCAACCATCAGTTGAAACAACATATCCCAATCCTTCTTTGTTGTTGGTACATACGGTGTTGGAGAATGAGGATTTGGCACGAGTCCTGAACTGAGTGTTCCAGGAGTCAAGAGTTGAGGCTCGGGCCCTGAACTAAATTGTTCAGAAGCCATCGCTGTAAGCTTATCAAAAGTAACATGAATGGTTTCAATGATTAAACGGGTCCTCTTGTTGTAGATTCTGTAAGCCTTTTTTGCAGGAGCGTAACCAACGAAGATTCTAATATCAGCTTTAGGTTTTAACTTACCAAGGTCTTTAGTGTCATTAGTGGGGTAACATAGAGCACCAAAGACATGAAGATGAGATAAGTCAGGTTTCCTGTTATGGAGAAGTTCATATGGGGTTTTGTTGTGATGTTTATGGATTAATGATCGTTTTTGTGTGTAGCAAGCTGTCTCAACCGCCTCTACCCAGAGAAATAATGGAGCCTTCGAGAATATCAACATGGTTCCTGCAGTTTCCACTAAAGTCGTTTTCTTAATTCGACAATGCCGTTCTATTATGGAGAGCGAGCCTTCGAGAATTCTGACATCTTAATAGTAAGTTGTCAGTGTTTGATTGACAAAATCTATGCCATTATCGGTTCTGATATTTTGGACTGTTGCATTGAGAAAAACTTGGATCATTTTAAGAAATTTAATCACGAACTCTGGAACTTCATCCTTTGATCTTAGAAATTTTACCCAAGTAAACCGAGAGTAATCGTCAACAATAACCATTAGTAATTTTCGTCATTATACTTTAATCCCATTAGTCTATAAAGTCCATGTGGACAAATATGACTTTCTTTAATAGAGTCCTCGGCTTTTGGTTTGTGGTTGTGTTTCTTTCTTTTCCCTAGAACACAAGTGAAACATAAATGATCCTTCTGAAACTTTAATAGGCAGCCCACTGACCAGTACTTGTTTGGCTAGTGCAGTGATAGAATCGAAGTTTAAATGTGACAACCTTCGATGCCATAACCAAGACTTCGTCTTTGAGGCTTTTGACAAGAGACAAATGGGAAAGGATGACATCATATCTTCTAGAGACAAAGTGTATAAGTTTGAGCCCCTTGAACCCTTGAGTAGGTCAACTCCTTTTAAGTCACGAATGTAGCAAGTATGTTTGCGAAAAGCGACTTCAAGATCGAAATCATAAAATTGGCCAATGGAAAATAAGTTTTGTATTAACCCTTCCACATAGTAAACCTAAGAAATCATAACATTGCCTATCTGGTAGTCACCATAGCCCATTATCTTTGCAATTTGATCATTACCGAATTTGACAGTGCCTAGAAATTTGTGAACATAGTTGATGAGCTGAGAGTGGTTTCCTGTCATATGCTTGGAGCATCCAGAGTCCAGATATCAGAGAACAATCTGGACAACCTAAAATTGACAAGAGAAGAAGATGGGAAATTTGAAACAGTGGATCCCCAATGTTTATTTGGTTTTGAGATGTTAGAAGGCCTAGATCCTAAGATACTAGGTTCACTTCTCAAATCTACCAATTTTGCAACTTTGGTTTTCCTACGGTATATCTTAATCTCTGGATTAGTAGTGGTTACTGATTTTAAAGTGGTTTCCTTAATAGGCTCTATTTTAGTGAGGTACACCTAGTTAAAAGGACGAGTTCCCACTATAGTGAAGGTTCGTCGTGTAGGTTTCCACCTATATCCAATATCAGTGAACACTTTCAGTAGGTTTCCAAGTTTCTTTCTTTTTGCTCCTCTTAGCAGATTTAGATTTAGAATGAACATTCACATCATTAACAAATTCAAGAAAACACACATCATGATTTGCATCAAACATACATTTATTACATTTAACACAAATTAATTCAGAATTCACATTTAACGTTGTATGCTTAACATTCTTATTGCCAATAGGTTTAATTACACGATTCTTTTTATTAGAATTAGATTTAAAGATCCTAGGGTGGTATTCTACTTTATTCTTCTGGTTGCTACTGGTTGTTTTCGAGATCCTATTTTCTTAGTATTACTTGAAGGCTGTAATATGCTAGAATTAGTAGAACTCTTCATTCCTGTAGAAGTAAACAAATGTTTTGGTTAGAAAATCTTTGCTTCTAAGGAATCTACCTAATTTTGAGTGTTACATGATGATGTTTCAGGTTTGGCAAATCTAACTTTCTTGTTTTTGTTCAATGGTGTGATAGCAAGTAATTTCTATTTATGTTTTGTTAAACTAGGGCATGTATCTTTAACATAAACTAGCACCTCCTGAATTCTTTGAACATACTTACAGGCAGAGTCTAAATCACTATCTAAATGTCTGAGTGCTCTAGCGTGTTCGACTATTTCTCGAAGAGTGTCAGCATGTTCCCTAGAGTGCTTAATATAGTCTATGTGAGCATCCCTGTTATTCAAAACTTAGAGTTTAAGGTTCTAAATCAGCTAAACATTCCAGGAGCAATAATTTTGGCATTTTTTGGTGTGGCATTCATTTCAATCACATTTTTTCCTTTTAAGTTCTTAATGTGCTTCCTCAAATTAGCAATTGAGATATCTTTTACGTCTAGCTTAGCTTGCCATTCATTTATTTTGAAAAATTCTAGAATTGCAGGAGCATTTTGATTGTTCAATGTTCTGTTATTTAGAAAACTCTCTTTTTGATGTTGTAATTTAAGTTCAAGATTAACATTATGATTTTCAAGTCATGAACATCTTAGTCTAACTTCATCAAAAAAATTATTGTCAATCATGTGTTCCTTTTTGGCAAGCTCAGCCTTAAGCCCTAGATTCTCATTATATTCATGAATGTAACTCTGTTGTATTTCACAACACTTATTGTGTGTAGCAAGAGAATTTACACAATGTGAACTATGTCTTGAGATAAGAGAAGTTCAAATAAGTGGTCATTTTCTTGCTCCAAACGTTCAATCTCAAGATTATCATGTACAATATATTTATTATTAGCAGGTAACACATTGACAGTTACAGAATCAGCATGCATCACAATATTCATAACATCTTGATAGATAATATGTTCCAATAATCAATCATTATCAAGAAAAATCTTTCTTTTGAATATCAAAATATTTCTTGTCTACAAAACACTGTTCAATAGCAGTTTCCATTTGGTTAAAAACCCTTTTCACTTCATTAATTTTACTATGAAGACCATTATTAAAATCTTTGAATAAATCCCATAAAGTTTTAATAAATGGAATTACTTCCTGCTTGAAAACTGCTTTTGTATGTTCAAAACCCCATGACCCCTCAGTTATTGCATCCGGTGTGGTTTTTACTTTCATCACCTTGTCAAAATTGGCAAGATGATTTTTTAGTTTTGTGGTATAAAACCATTCACAATTGGGTAAAGGTTTAGCAATTCCAACTGATCTCCATCACACACCCACCTTTATTCAACTATCTCCTCAACCTTAAAAGACACAAAAACCTAGGAAGCCTAAAAGAAAGGATACTCATATACCTCAGCCTAGTGATCCTATTGAAAATGTTGCAGATGAGGCTGTACATAAGGAGTTGGGTGATAGTTTGGTGAGGGCTGCCACTACTGCTTCTAGCTTAGAAGCAGAGCAGGATAGTGGTAACATCAATAAGACCTAATCCAAGGCAACACCTAATGAATCTAGTTCCCTAAGAACTACTTCAGGTGGTGGTCCCAGGTGCCAAGAAACCATGGGGGATACTATTGCTCGAACTTGGTTTAAGAATATATCTAAACATTCCAATGATTTACTGCTCGTAAGAGGTAATACACTTCGAAGTGATGAGGATAGACTTAAACTTAATGAATTGATGGCATTATGTACCACTTTACAAAATAGGGTTCTTGATTTGGAGAAGACAAAGACCACTCAACAGAATGAGATTGCTAGTTTGAAAAGGAGGGTCAAGAAGCTTGAAAAAAAGATAGGTCAAGAACTTATAAGTTGAAGAGATTATACAAAGTTGGTTTGACAGCCAGGGCAGAATCCAAGGTTTGTACATGTATTTTTGGATCAACAACTTGATGGGCTGCCAACTCATAAGAGAATTTATATTGCACCCTCTTACACTAAAAAGACATTTGGAAATACAAGAAGGGTAGGCAAAGGTTTTTCTAGTATAGTAACACCTTTATTTCAAACAATTGTGGTATAAAACCAATCACAATTGGGTAAAGGTTTAGCAATTCCAACTGATCTCCATCACACACCCACCTTTATTCAACTATCTCCTCAACCTTAAAAGACACAAAAACCTAGGAAGCCTAAAAGAAAGGATACTCATATACCTCAGCCTAGTGATCCTATTGAAAATGTTGCAGATAAGGCTGTACATAAGGAGTTGGGTGATAGTTTGGTGAGGGCTGCCACTACTGCTTCTAGCTTAGAAGCAGAGCAGGACAGTGGTAACATCAATAAGACCTAATCCAAGGCAACACCTAATGAATCTAGTTCCCTAAGAACTACTTTAGGTGGTGGTCCCAGGTGCCAAGAAACCATGGGGGATACTATTGCTCGAACTAGGTTTAAGGATATATCTAAACATTCCAATGATTTACTGCTCGTAAGAGGTAATACACTTCGAAGTGATGAGGATAGACTTAAACTTAATGAATTGATGGCATTATGTACCACTTTACAAAATAGGATTCTTGATTTGGAGAAGACAAAGACCACTCAACAGAATGAGATTGCTAGTTTGAAAAGGAGGGTCAAGAAGCTTGAAAAAAAGATAGGTCAAGAACTCATAAGTTGAAGAGATTATACAAAGTTGGTTTGACAGACAGGGCAGAATCCTCTGTTAATGAAGAAAATTTGGGTGAGGATGCATCCAAACAGGGAAGGATTGATGATATTGATGTAGATGAAGAAATTACCCTGGTTAATGTTCAAAATGTGGATGAAGAGATGTTTGATGTGAATGTTTTAGATGGTGAGGAAGTGTTTGTTGCAGAACAAGAAGTTGCTGCTAAAGAAAAAGATGATGAAGTTAATGTTGTTGAAGAAGTAGTTGAAGTTATTAACATTGCTAAAATTGTTAGTGCTACTACAACAACTACTGCTACAATTATAACTGTTGATGATATTACTTTGGCTCAAGCACTTATGGAAATAAAAAGTATAAAACCCAAGGAGAAAAGGGTTATTATACAAGAGCTGGGTGAATCTACAACAACAATATCTTCACAACTATCTTCACAACAATCATAGGACAAAGGTAAAGGAATATCACAGGACAAAGATCTAATCAGGCTTGATGAAGAAGTTGCTTTAAAATTACAAGCTGAATTTGATGAAGAAGAAAGACTTGCACAAGAGAAAGCTGAAAAAGAAAAAGAAGCCAATATCACCTTAATTGAAACATGGGATGATATACAGGTAAAGATTGATGCTGATCATTAATTGGTTGAAAGATTGCAAGCACAAGAACAAAAAGAGTTGTCTATTGAAGAAAAGGCTACATTATTTCAACAACTCTTAAAGAAAATAAGAAAGCATTTTGCAGCTAAAAGAGCAGAAGAGAAAAGAAACAAACCACCAACAAAAGCTCAACAGAGAAAGATAATATGTACTTACCTAAAGAACATGGAAGGATACAAGCTCAAAGATTTGAAGTTGAAAGAGTTTGATTCTATCCAAGAGATGTTTGACATAACTTTTAAAAGGGTAAATACATTTGAAGACTTTAGAACAGAGCTTGTGGCAGGTAAAGAAAAGAGAACAGGAACGGAGCTGATATAAAGAAGAAAAAAGTAGAAGATAACAAAGAAACATCATAGCTTAAATATTTAATGAAAATCATTCCAGATGAAGAAGAAGTAGCAATTGATGCTATACCTTTGGCTGTTAAGTCTCCAAGTATTGTTGGCTAGAAGATTTATAAAGAAGGAAGAAAAAGTTATTATCAAAAAATGAGAGCTGATGGAAAGTCTTAAATGTACATTGTTATCACGATTCACCCTATGAACACAAGATCCGGAGGCTTGGTAAAATGGAAAAGAAAAGTATCCATATTATTTAGAGAGAAAAGAGATGAAATGGGAAGAGTGTGTGTGCTTGAGAGAAAAACACACACACACACTTTTACAAAAGTGAGCTTCACCCCTCCATGGAAGTATGGAGGGGGTATTTATAGTCCTAGTGACACACAACTATCGTAGCCTGTCATTATTAGTCCCTATGTGTCACGCTATAAATAAACTAATGTAATTCCGGATATGTCACCATATTTTAAGGCTAACATACAGGTTCTTTAGTCAAATGCTTAAAAGTTTTGACATGGAAGATTTGTACAAGTTAGTAAAAGCTAAATAGTAGTCAACAAGACCAGTGGAAGACATAGATTTGTTGTTATGGGGTGATTTGAAATCAATGTTTGAACCACATATAGAAGATGCAGTATGGAGGAATCAACAAGCATACAAAGTGTTGGATTGGAAGCTGTATGACTCATGTGGAGTACATTCCTTGAGGATGCAACGTATTCAGATTTATTTGTTGGTAGAGAAAAAGTATCCACTTGCACCACTTACACTTTCAATAATGTTAGAAAAGAAGCTTTATATTGATTATGAAAGTGAAATGGCTTATCAGCTTCTTAAATTCATCATAAAATAGCTTAAGAAGTAAAGAAGTGTTTGGAAGCATCCTCTTGGTGTTGATGAAGCTTTAAATGAAGAAACTTGATGATTTTGAAGAAGAATATCAAGTTTAGGGGAGGATTGTTAGGATTAAAAGTCTTCTTGATGCTGTTAGAATTACCGCTGCTCATGTTTTTGTTAATGCTTCTTGGCTGGATTTAGTACTGCTAGTACAAAGTTAGTACTGCTAGTGAATATTAGTGTTGATGATGAACTTCAAAGAAAATATGCTAAGTAGTTACTACTGCTCAGTTGAAGTTAATGCTGCTAGTGAAAATAAGCTTGAAGTTGCTACTGCTAGTGAATATCAAGTTAATGCTGCTAGTTAGTACTGCTTATATGATATGTATTAGTTGTTTATAGAAAAGATTATGGATACTTAGAAAAGTATTGTAAGCCGACTAGGGATTCTTGGTGTATAAAAGGAGGTCCTAGGGCATAGAGTTTGATATTGTTTTTCAATCTTAGTCGTATAATTCTTAGCTTCAAGATCTTTGTAACCCTAATACTTTAAGAGTAATCATATTATTATCATTAATAATATTAGAGCTTGTTTGTTGAATTATATGTTCATAGAATTACTGTTTCATTGATAATTCTTCTTAATATTAAAGATTAAATTCCATATAATCTTTAATACATTCAAACAAAGCTTTTACTATAGTTGTGTTAGATTTATCTAATATAACTAAACCTTAATCAAGCTTAAGGAATTCGATCTATTGAAGTAGGATCAACAAGTCTAACATAGTAAAAAGAAATAATTCCATACAAATAACAAAGAAACCCTTTTCAAACAATTCTATAAGAAATGTAAAACAAACGCAAATCCTAAGACTTAGTCAAGGACTTGGAAAAAGTAAAACCCAAACGTCCCCTAAAACGTCTCATAGGAAAACCAACACACTATATCTGAAAAGCGGCCACCACCAAGTTGGTTGGAACTATTCAACACAACAAGGATATCAATTTCAACCCCTTAACTTTGGTCTGTGGGGATCATGTCCTCCATACCCATACATGAACCAACCAAATGGCATGTATAATGCTAACGGGCCCATGAGATATTAGGGACCAAATGCTTGAGTTCTTTTTTGTTTTAGGTACGCCTTAAAATCAAACTAGAACCAGATGAATGGATCAAAGATAGTGGATGCTCAAGATACATGACGGGCAACTAAGATCTCTTTTCAACCAATAAAGCCATCAATGGAGGTAACGTAGTGTTTGGTAGCAACACTAAAAGCAAGATCATCAGAAAAGGTACAATTACTCATAACTCCCTAACTATTCATGATGTTAGTCATGTAGAAAATCTTAGCTTTAACTTACTTAGCATAGGTCAAATTTGCGATAAAAAATGCAAGGTGCTCTTAAGTGAAACCGGTAGTGAAATACTTAATGACAGCATTACCATAGAAAGAGGGATTAGGAAAAATGGTCTTTATATAATGAAAATGGGTAACTCACCTAAAGATAGTCTTTGCCTAACCTTAATGGATGATACTTTGACCTTATGGCATCAAAGATTGGGTCACGCCAATATGCGGCTTATTCAATCGCTATCATCTAAAGAGCTTGTTAGAAACTTACCAAAGCTAAATTTGAAAATCATTTTTGTGACGCTTGCAATATTAGGAAGCATGTACAGGTAAGTCATAAGGCTAAAAACATGGTTTCAACTACAAAATGTTTAGAACTTTTGCATATGGACTTGTTTGGTCCATCGGCCGTCCAAAGTTATGGAGGTAACTTTTACACTTTGGTCATTGTCGATGACTACTTAAGATATACTTAGACAAGATTTTTAAAACATAAAAATGAAAACTTTGACCACTTTGAAATTTTGAGTAAAAAGATTCAAGTACAAAAAGGTTGTCCCATTATTTCAATCCACACGGATCATGGTCGATAATTTGATAATGAAGCACAATTTGGAGCATTTTGTGATGTTAATGGTATCACCACATTTTTGGATCCTCGTACTCCACAATCATATGGGGTAGTTGAACGTAAAAATCAAATTTTACAAGAAATGAGTAGAACCATGCTTAATGAACAATCAAACCCTCAAAAGTTTTGGTGTAATGTCGTCGACACCTCCACCTATATCTTAAATAGGATCTTAATTAGACCTTTCCTCGGGAAAAACTTCTTACGAGCTTTTCAAAGGTAAAAAGCCCTCTTTAGAATATTTTAAGGTTTTTGGTAGTAAATGCTTCATTCTTAATACTAAGGACTATCTCACCAAATTTGATCCTAAATCTACCGAAAGCGTCTTCCTTGGTTACTCACCTAATAGTAAAGCTTATATAATTCTAAATAAAGAAACCATGAGGATCAAAGAATCTCTAAATGTGAGATTCGATAAAAGTCCACCTCCAAAGTCATCACCTTTAGTAGATGATGATATAATTGAAAGTCAAACCATAGAAAACCAAATAGAAGACATAGAAATCAAGGAAAATGAACCAATAAACAAAGAAATTGTCAACATCAAAGAATCTAAAGACCATCCCATACACTCGGTCATAGGTAAGCTTAACGAAAGAACCTTAAGATCGTAAGTCCAAAATCAAGGTAATTTCTTTTGTTTCGTGTCGTCCGTAGAACCCAAAAATGTCAAAGAAGGCATTCAAGACGGAAGTTAGACTATGGCTATGCAAGAAGAATTAAACCAATTTAAAACAAACGATGCTTGGAGTCTTGTTCCTCCACCCGATAATCAAACCATAATTGGTACTAAATGGGTGTTTAAAAATAAATTAGATGAAAATGATGTCGTATCTCGAAACAAAGCTAGACTTGTTGCACAAGGATACAATCAACAAGAAGGAATAGATTTTGATGAAGCCTATGCTCCCATAGCAAGACTAGAATCTATAAGAATCCTCCTTGCTTGTGCTTGTGCACATGACTTCAAGCTCTTTCAAATGGATGTCAAAAGTGCTTTCTTAAACGGTTGTATAAACAAAGAAGTCTATGTTGCTCAACCACCCGGCTTTGTTGATTTCAAAAAACCCAACCATGTCTTCAAACTCAAATAGGCTCTTTATGGTCTTAAACAAACACCCAAAGCTTGGTACAATAGACTCAAGGCCTTTCTCCTTGGCCATATGTACACTATGGGTTTGGTAGATAACACTCTATTTACCAAGAAAAGAGATTCATATATCTTCATTGTCCAAATTTACGTGGACGACATCATCTTCGGATCAACTTGTCAAGACCTTTTCGGTGATTTTTCCAAAATCAAACACGACGAGTTCGAGATGGGCATGATGGGTAAATTGAATTTCTTCCTTGGTTTATAAATCAAGTAACTAGAAGATGGCATCTTTTTTAACCAATCCAAATACATCAAGGAAATGCTCAAGAAATTTGGTCTAGAAGACTCCAAACTGATCAAAACTCCTATGTCATCCGAAACCAAACTCACTCGGGACGAAGACGGGGAATCCGTTGACGACACAAAGTATTGTGGCATGATTGGTAGCCTTCTCTACCTAACGGCTAGTCGGCCAGACATCAAGTTTAGTGTTTGTCTATGCACCTGTTTTCAAGAAGATCCCAAAACCTCTCATTTAAAGCGGTAAAATGGATTTTTAGATATACTAAGGGAACAAGAAATTTAGGTTTATGGTATCCCAAAGGAACGGGTATAGAAACCATTGTTTACGCCGACTCCGATCATGCTGGAGACTATGTCGGTCGCAAAAGCATAAGCGGTGTATGCACATTCATGGGATGTTGCCTCACATCGTGGTTCTCCAAGAAACAAACCGCCCTAGCCATTTCTACCACCGAAGCCGAATACGTCTCCGCCAGAAAAGCTTCCCAACAAGCCTTATGGATGAAACAAGCTCAAATTGACTATGACATAAAATTAGATGACATACCCATCCTTTGTGATAATAAAGGTGCCATCGACCTTAGTAAAAACCCCGTTCTCCATACTCGTACCAAACATATAAAAAAACCAACATCACTTCCTTCGTGACAATGTCCAAAAGGGAAACATCTCAATTGAGAAGGTCTCCTCTAAGGACAACATTTTTGATATCTTAACCAAACCTCTCAAAAGAGAACCTTTCAACCTTCTTAGACTAGATCTCGGTCTCATGAAACCAAACGCCTAATAAATACTCCAAGGTACGCATTCTTTTTTTCTCTTTAAGTCTAGGATTCTATTTCTTGCACTCAAATTTAAACCTTTTAAGAATTTTCCAAACACCCTACTATATATATATATACATATATATATATATACATATATATATATATATACATATATATATATATACATATATATATATATACATATATATATATATATATATATATATATATATATATATATATATATATATATATATATATATATATACATATATATATATATATATATATATATATATATATATATATGCATATATATATGCATATATATGGCACTATTTATGCATATATATGACTTAATATACTATGCAATATACATAGAATATATTATATGCATATACATATATATATATATATGCATACATATATATATATATATATGTGTGTGTATGTACTTGCATCACAGGGTTTTGTTGCATATAACTCCAAAAATCTCAAAAGCATTCTCTCTAAAATCATTCTCATGAACTAGGATACTCATAATTTTTTTTGTTGCTTAATATAAAAACGTTTTGATCATGCATCATATGACTATTGAATGCAAAACGGAATGTATAATTAATATTCATCTCCTAGCACATTCAATCGTAGCAACATCAAACCAAGGAGACTCTGGGTTATCTCATATCTATACTTTCATTTCTTTTGAGTCAAGATATCCGCACCTCCACATTGTTTCATATAGGCACACACTAGAACATAAACTATTTTCTGCAACATCTGCAGTTGCCGGTTCCTTCAAAATAGAAGGACGGTTCGATTCTGCAAATGGAACTGGCAGAACCGGCAACACTGTGCAGCAAGATTAAATCCGATTTTTAAACTTTAAAATCAACTTTTTCCCACCAAATTTAACCTACATCAGTTCATAAGCTTTAGATGTTGACTTTAGGGAAATCTAATGATTATATTTTTATCAAAATAAGACATAATGCATTTATTCATCTAAATTGTTACACTATAAATAAATATCTTATCCCACACACTCCTCCACCCATCCCTTTCAAGAACTTCACTAAAAGCAATAATGCCAAAGTCAAAAAAAGACAAAAAAATCTGCAAATAACTTCAAACGTACTGCTAGAATTAGGATTCGGTCATGTTGTTTTGTTAATCCTCACCCCGCATCTCCTCCTTATCAACCTATATCCCCTCCAACTGACTACCAAACAGATCCTCCATCAACTCCAAATGTATCTCCACCTCTCTATCCTATCACTTCTCTGGGAATCTAACTAAGCAAACTATTGACCAGTCCAAAGTCAACTCCACCCCCTTTAACTTCACCTCCACCGGCGACAACTCAACCATCTAAAACCTCATCCCCTCTAGCCATAAACTTGGACCCCGTTAAGATTATCTTCTCAACTCCTCCCACATCTCCTCACTTATTCTTTGATTCCCTTGAAGATCTACCTCCAAGAACTACCAATCCTCCTCCACCTGGACCTTCGTTCGAATCTATCGAACATTTGACCAATCAACCACTGCCTCTTTCGGCCATGAACCACCTCTCCTACCATTGCCACCACAACTTCCGCCCTTAAGACCAAACAATCCATTCCCTAGGCTCACTCATGAGATGTTTTGTGAACATTTTCAATGCACTCAAGTCATTGTTAACGACCTTCAGGAAGAAATGAGGTTCATCCTCAATCGCATTCTCGACCGCCTTAACATCCTCACCCACAACAATAACTATTAGAGTAGTTTATTGAAGGGATCAAACAAAAATGTAGCTAAAATTAAGATCACTCTCTTGTTCTTAATTTATCTCATCTATGTCTAGATTAAAATGATCAATTATTTTATTTCAATGATAAATCGTTCATGAAAATGTTTGTGTTGTATGTTTACTTTCTGCATAATACTCCCAATTACTCTAATCATTCTTTCAAAAATTCAAAGTTTTTGACTTTGTATACGTAGCCGGTTCCCTAGGCCATAAAGGTCAGTTCCTTATGAGGAACAGAATCGTCCTATCCGATTCTACAGTAGTGGTTTCTTGTTTCTTGCCTCTAAAATTTATCTTGTAGGTACTCTCAAAGCAAGGGGGAGCTTATATCAACTTAACTAACACATTTGTTTTGTAGCATCTTTCCTCCTTTAAAAGAGGATGCCTCCATTAAGGGGGAGCATTGCATCATGATTCAAACTAAATCATCTCAATCTTGCATATGATTCGCTTTGGATCAACTCTCTTATATCTCTACATTTGTACTTTACTTTTCATTTTTTAAAGTTTGCATTCCTAAATGTTTTTGTTTTGACAAAAAAGGGGAGAAAGGGAAGTAAAATTAGACTTACAATACGGTTCCAAACTAAGTCTTACTTCCATTTAGTTAATTTACTTTCAAACATGTTTTATGTTTTGTCATCAACAAAAAGGGGGAGATTGTTAATACAAATAAACCGGTAAAAATGTTTATTTTTATTTTATGATCTTGTTATATTTTGTCGATAACAACTTATAAAATCGTATTAAGTAAACTACCTAGATCACACACATTTTATAACTAAAACACTTTTATAAAATGTACATCATTCCATATTTAGTAATTACATAAGTTGTAAATAAACTTACAAATATTTTTACATCATAGATGACATAAGAACCCTACCATATCTACCAAGATTACATATAATCTTTCAATATTTTGCAAATCAAAATTTAGATTTTGTGTCAGAATGCCAGTTCCATTGTGTAACACTGTCCGGTTCCATTCAAGCAAGGGAACCGTGTAGAACCGGGCTACAGGACTAGCCGGTTCCATTAAGTTATACTGGCTGGTTCCTTTCTACAATGGAATCAGCAAAATTGTGCTATAGTGTAGTTTTTGGCCTATAAATACCAAGTCATTTCTGATGTTTTGACTCACTAATTCTCACTCTAATCATTCTAATCTTCTTATCATTCTCTCTTCTATAGTTCTTCTTTATTTTCCTTTAGCATTTGTAGGTAATTCTCTTCAAAGAAGAAATTGCCAAACACCCCTTTGAGACGATCAAGTTCCAAGAATCTTGCTTCGCATCTCCATCACATTGTCAAGATCACATTTCTGTATCTTGTACTTCATTTAGTAGTTGTAGCATCATCCATCATTCTTCAAAAAATAGTGTGATTGCATTTGGGTTGATTCTACCTTTGTTAGAATCCGGTATTTAGCTTTGTACCATTAAAAGGTGAAAGTAACATTATGAGGCTTCTCCGCCAGTTGAAGGAGATTGGTGACTAGTGTTTACTGAATCTTGAGTAGGTGACTCAGGGAATGGAGTATGGCAAGGAAGGTATCCTTGTAGCCGAACCACTATAAACGCTTGTGTCTTGGTTCTATCTCTCTAACTCTTTATTTACATGCATTTCACATCTAAATAGATTACTAACCAAACAACAATATCGTCACACTTCACATACGAGCATAACAAAGTTTCAAAAAGCAAATTTTAAAAGGGGAAAACTATTCAACCCCACCCCTTCTAGTTTTCCATAATTGGCATCAAGAGCTAGGTTACCAAAGTTTTTAAAATATATTGTATTTTAAATCTTTAAAACGAGTATGGATTTAGAAAACTACAAAGAGGGTAAATCTATGCAACGACCACCTCTCTTTGAAGCTAATTGCTTTATTTATTAGAAAAACCATTTTGAAACTTATGTGAAGTCTAAGGACATTGATCTTTGGCATATTATTATTTATGGTGACTATAAACCCACTATTAAAAATAAGGATAGCGATAAAGAAGAAGTCATTCCTTATGAAAAATATGAAGAGTCTCATAAGAAAATGATTTCTAAAAATGATGAGGCTAAAATGGTTCTATACAATGCTTTACCTAAAAATGAATAAGAAAGAATATTCATGTGTATAACCGCTAAAGATGTTTGGAATTCTCTTATAATTACCCATCAAGGTAAAGAATATTCATGTGTAAAACTACTAAAGATGTTTGTATTCTTCCATGGTTTCTGCCATTGTTCTAGTTACTTCTTCCTCGAAATTTTCTTCTAGATAAGAAAATAGATCAAATTCATGTGATCTTGATTTGTCAAGACTTAGTGTCTTGAAAAGCTTCCTAGATGAGCAAAATTCTCGTTTCTGATCTTTGAAAGGCGTAAATAGTTCCTTTGTTGAACTCCTTGTCATGCACTTCCTAAAACAGAGGATAAACAATCAGTAGGATAGGCTCGGAAAAAAGAAAGCACAGAAAATCAAACACGAAAATCAAATATGAAGAATATTATTCTGCTGTTGTATTTGACGATCGATACGCCGTGTTCAATTGATCTGAATACGTCGTATCAGTCTACTGAATGAATATGTTGTATTGGATAAGAAAGTTAGATACGCCATATCCAATTAGAGTGAATATGCCGTATCAGGTTATCGACCAGAACAGTGTATTGAAAACAACTAAACACATAAAATAATTAAAACACACAAGCAAACAATTAAAAACAAATATACAGAACTTTACAGAATTTTACACTAGTCTAAATTACACTAATTAATCTAAATTAGACTAATCCTGTGGGTTAACTTAGTCTAATGTTAAAAACCATAATATTAAATAAATATCAAGATTAAAATTTCACTCCCCGGCAGCGACACCAAAAACTTGATGTGTCGTCGTGTAGGTGTTATTTATGTTTTCAATTTTTAAATTTATATTTTGCCGACTTTACCTAAAACAACATTTTAACGGGCAGTGTACCCGATCAAATGGAGTTTCGTGGTAAGTAGGGTGTCGATCACTAAGAGCAAGAACTAATCTTTAATTTTATCAATATTTTGGTTAACTAAACTATGTTAATTCTATTCTATGTTAAACCTATGTTAATCCTAATTCTAATGGATAAGGGGGGTTTTCAGTCTGAGAGACTGGCACGGGTTTTGTGGTAACTTGGATCAATTTAAAACATAATAACTCACGCAAGAAGACACACAAAAGATAGAAGAACGGCTTAGCCAAATATAAGAAAACTGTATTAACCATGATTAATCCAACTAAAATGTTAATTTGTTTATTTAGTGCAATGAGTGCTTATCTTAAGGCAGCATATCATTCCAAGATTTAGGTGGTACTTCCTCCTAAAATCTAGACACGTAGAATTCCGTCATAATTAAACGCATCTGCATAAAACATCCTATTTGCTAATTATAATCTATCTTAGGAGATTAATAATGGTGTTCTTATTAAAACCCTAACTCATAGAGACTTTACCCACTTACTGCTTTATGCCAGTTTATATACTAGTAGTCTATTGTCCAAGTCTTTACCAATTGACTAAGAATGTACTCATTGATCCCAGGTTTACTTGTTGGTCCAGCTAAGCTCACTAATCTAAAGGCAAAGATA
>BQNB010088933.1:0-27532 GCA_026074375.1 Tanacetum coccineum
AAATTCCAATTACAAAACTTTTAATAGTAAACATAATCGAGATTCGAATATTATTAGATTAGGAAAATATCAATAAAATGACCATAGATATCTTCAAAATCTACATGTATGGTCAATACATGAATTACAAAATTGATTGAAAAAGACGAAAAGAACAATCATCGAATTGCAACTCACACTTGTGTTGACAATGTTTTGTTGAGTCTAAATGTTCATAAATGATTGTGTTATTAGTAATGGTCAAACTTATGCTAAAAGATAACACACTCCTAGTAGGATCGACTACGTTGGAATTCCATCAGGAAATTCTCGACAAGTTGCACGGTTCACTCAAAACTTGGACGTCGACTCCGAAAATTATATCACATACCCCTAATAGTATGTATAACACATTCCAATTGTCAAAAACACAACACCATATCTCAATTTGCTCAAAAATTAGCTTTGTCTGTATTTTTAGAGACTTACGGATCCACCATAAGGAGATCCGTGCGTTATTTAGGTGGATCCGTGTGTCACATATCGCGGGTAAATAACCAATTTTAAACAAATCGGGACCACAACAAGTATTAAACAAACATACTTACGAACTCAAATACCAAAACCCTCAAACAAACATAACTCTAATCGGCAATTAGAGCAACTAATCTGCAAGATCATCAACAAATCATCAATCTATAACAACTATTGTAAGTGATTTCATCTTATTTTCTATTTAATTTCATATCTAGGGTTTTGATTTTGATCAAATCACATAATTTGGGGCTTTCAATTTTGCTTGTTATTTTCGTACAATTAGAACTAAGATATAACAATGTATAACTACTTTGATACTCAAAAAGCATAATTGAAGCGATTCGCCAATAATTAATTTTCGACAAAAACCCCAAGTTACGATTTTCACTTCTAGGAACTTTTCAAAACAAGGGTTGTTTAACTACATTGTTAATACAACGCAAAAAAAATCATGCATTAAGACTCTTGAATGTGTATACGAAATGCTTAACTCATAGGCATTGTTCGATTCATTCATTTAGAGCAATATCAAACATAGGTTGTGCATCACGGTTTGCTTATTATTATTATTATCACTATTTTCATTTTGCTAGAGTCAAGCAAACCGCACATCCACATCAAGCTCATAATAACACACTCACATTATAGTTTTCACTTATCAAGTCATTGCCATTTATAATAATTTCTCATTGAAATCACTATAAATTACATAGGTACCAAAATGCCAAGTGAATACCAACAAAACTACAAGTAAACCTGTTCTTATGCTCAAAAAAATCTACAATGATCCCAACATGTCTGATTCACTTAGGGATATCTATAGGGCCTTAGAAAGTAGATATTTTCATGAAGGGAGAACCATTGACACATCCTTCTATAATGACCTTAGTGATGACTCAGTGGCCAAGTTCACCGCCATAGGTTTTAATTGCTTGTTATCTCTAGATGAGCAAATTTGTCCTAGGTTCATCTTTGAGTTTTACAAAACTCTTAAGCTTGTAAGAGACTCCAACAACCATTTCTTAATCCAATTCGTTATCAACAATCATCATTTAAACCTCTCCCTTGCTTAATTTGATGAACTTACTCATCTCCCTAATCGAGGCATTTGTATCTATTCTGATGCATGTGGTCTTGATGAACTTGAGAAAACCCTAGAGAAAATTGAACCTTACAACTTACGTCTTCCTGCTCTTGATGATATTCGTAACCTAATCCATAGAAGAACTGTTCATGAAAATATAGACAAAGAGGGAAACACCATCTATAAATTGCCAAACCAAATCGAAACAAGTGAGCTATTTGATCACCTTAGGCCATGTGAACTAGTCATTAGGGAGAATGTTTATTCTGCCATAGGAAATAGAGACCACACTCAAGCGGTAATTGCTTTGATGTTGTATTTCTTAGAAAATAGACAACCCTTCAACCTTGCCTACTTCATCGTCAGAAGGATGTACTTCTTTAGGGATAGACGAGATAAAATTATACCATATGGCATGATCTTAACTCGACTCTTTGAGAACCTTAAAGCAAACATGGCACAACGGTCATTTGATGAACATTACAAATTTATCCCGAGGAAAATGTCCTCACTAAAGGCAAAATAACTCAATTGACCATCTCATCCTCAACTGAATCTCCACCTTCGGATAATGAGGACTTGCCTAGTACTAAGCTTTCACCTAGATCTTATCATAGGGCTCTTAAGGATGATCCTAACATGTCCAAGGAGCAAAGGGAGACAAGAGGGATGTTTAAAAACTTGGATCGAGCATTGCACAACTTTGCGAGGATGTTGAAGAAAGGATGTCTTTGAAGAATGACTTGTTTGTGAAACATTTTAATTGTTTTATTAATTTCTCTTTAGATTGTTAACTTGTTTACTTGAATTTGCATGCGTACACTAGATGTTGAAACTACGTACTCTCTTTATTATGTTATGCATGTCAATGTTATTTGGTAGTACAAAATATTACTTGCATGATAATTAGATTTGTGTTTTGGTGAAAAATGATGTTCTGGTCGTTTTTGTTGACATTTGCGACCTACGGATCCACCATATGGTAAATCTATCTATTGCTTTGGTGGATCCGTGGCTCATCCAGGCCAAACGCCAAAATTCGAATTTTCTTGATTTTTAACTTTTTCTACTTTATCTTATAACCATGCTATATGATACTATGTGGGATCTTAAACCTTAGGATATAACATGTTCTCCATATAATCCAAGAACCATTATACAATTCATATCACCACTTTCTCCTTATAATCATCATCCTCAAACACCATTTTCCTCACATTTCACCACAATTCTCACATATAACCTTACTAGTTCATCACTATGACTAGTTCATCCAAAACAAATTCACCAAACTTCAAAAGAAAAACCGCAAGAATGAGTGTCAAGTATCCAAACTATGTCAATCTCACATCCTCAAGTGAGGAACAACCAAATGAGAGAACTCCTTCACCTCCTCCTAGAAAGAAATCCCTTTCACCACCTCAAGCTCCATCAAAATCCATCTCTAGCAAAAGCACACACTACACCTCTTCATCATCACCAAGTGAGTCTCCAACACCAACTCACGTTGCACCACCACCTAAACTTCATTTTGTCATTCCGATAAAACTAGAACCTCAAGAACTTTCTCCACCTCCACGTGTCTCTCGACCACCTCCCAGATTTCCAAATCCACCACCCGAATTTGAATCATTGCCATCAACCCAACCTTTATTTGTTAACATTAACAACAACACACCTCTCCTCCACAACAATGCACCTCCACTTGAAAACATTCACCATCCACCACCAAATCTTGGAAATCAAGATTTTCCCAATCCTCCAAACATTTTGGATTTTGTTCATCCAAATGACATGCCTCACCTCCACAACATGTTTTGTCAATGTTGTAGCACCACAAGGCATGAAATCCAAATGCTCCGAAACCGTGTCAACTACATGTTCTCATACATTCGACACCACCTCGGCTCTCTATCACACCCACCTTACTTTCTGCATTAGCCGCATAACCATCTCACCTCACCCCTCAGATTATATGGGAAAATGTTTTCTATCCCAAGATTTAGGATTTTTAATTGCTTTCTTCAATTTTCTAGTTTAAGCTTATCATGTAATGGCTTTAATGCCAAATTTTATGTTTTATCCCTTATAATGGATTTAACATTATTTTCGTTAGTTTTGTTGATGATGGATGTTCATTATGTGAAATGTATATGTGTGCATTTGTGATTGTCATATATATATTTGCTTGCCTACTAACTTTGTTTTGTAGCAACGCATCCATAGCTCGATTACTTGGTGCCCCAAGCAAGGGGGAGTATACACCAAGGGGGAGCACTTGCAATTTTGTCATTTTTTTACTTTGCATTCGTAACCGAGTGACTTAGCATTCGTAAAAAAACAAGACTTGCAAGGACCACCTCTACAACACTTTTTGCTTTGACAAAAAGGGGGAGAAGATATGTAAACTCATCTACTAAATACTTATTTAGTAACTTTTAAATAAGCATGAGTTTATATTTTGTCATCATCAAAAAGGGGGAGATTGTTAATACAAATATTCGCGCAAAAACAATATTTATATTTAATGATCTTCATGTTTTGATAATAACAAATATAATGTCATACTACGTAAAAGTTTACGTAAACAAGTTATTTAGTCGAAAGTTTACTTGACGACGACAAATCACTTAAGGTATGAATATGGCATTATTAAACATAGTTAATGATCAAAGAAAAATATTATCATTTGCATAAATCTTTTCTAATCAAATGATTTAAGCTAACACATGATTAATTATAAGCTAGTTATATTAATCATGTAAGACAAAATAAGATTAACCATAAGTGGAAACAATCTTTCCAAATCTTCCCAAATCTAGAAAATATTTCCTTATTGGTGATAAGAAATATTTTCTTCTAGAAGAATCTATTAAATTAGTTTTAATAAGTACAAAACAATATTTTGTATAGATTTGAGGTTAATCACAAAATGACAAATGTTGTCCTAGCTCCACCTACGGATCCACCAAAAACACTTGACGGATCCACGGGATGGGGGATCTGTGAGTCACACGTTTGACTCCCCTGTGACAGATTTGAATTTCAAATGGTTGCCTATAAATACCAACCTCATTCTTTCATTTTTAAAAACTCTTGACAAATATTTTTCTCACGCATATTTTATCTTTTATACATTCTTTGAACATTATACTTGTTACATAATCCATTATAAGTGATCAACTCATTCCACTCTTTAGTGAAGAACACTCAAGAAGACGTTAAGCTTCAAATGTTAATAGTTTAGTTGTGTCATCACGTTTGTAATAATCATTCATCTTGTATATCTTGTGTTGTGTATATCATATGTGTATGATAGGTTAGTATTTAGGCCATAAAATACATAGTGTGTTAGATTGGTTCTATCTCAAAGTAGAACTCGGTATTTAGCTAAGTACTGGAAAAAGTGTAAGCGACGTGTACGGTTTTCTCCGCCTAATGGGAGCTTATTGACATAGTGAAGATAACTCTCAAGTTGGGTACTTGGGGAGTGGAGTAGGGTGAAGAGGAGCTTCGTAGCTGAACCACTATAAACCATTGTGTCATCGGTTTGATCTTTCTTATCTTTACTTGCTTATGTTTCATAGATTGTTTATTTACTTATTGCATCGGTATCATATAAACTTGTGTATATATCTTGATTTTACATAAGTCGGCAATTTAAGTTTTAATTTTAAAACGGTAAAAACTATTTAACCTCCCTTCTAGTTTCCAAAGACCTTTTAACCGAAATCTTACTCAAGTTGCCTGTTCTTTCACTTGTTTTGTTTAAATCCGTATCCAAACACTGGTTTTCTCTTATCAAAGACGCTAATGTTACTTTTCACCGTAACCTCGACCTGCTTTCTGGTCTCTTTCTTAAAAAGTATACATACAAAAACAATTCTAAGTCATTCACTTATGATTTTTTTGTTGTTGGATATCTGCATTCCCATCTGCAGATCTTCTTACTCACCACCAACTTCACTTTTTTCCCAGAGGTACATGGTGATGCTGACATTATGCATTGGTGCAATGGTTTGCTTTTATGTCGTACAGATTCAGGGAAGTTATATGTATACAATCCATCTGTTACTAATATGTTTAAGTTGATTCCAGAACCCGACAATGTGACATGTTATTATGATTTTTTTTGGTGCTTTGAAAATGGCTTTTGATCCTACTAAATCACCTCACTATAAAGTAATTTATTGTGAAATAGTGTATGATGATCTTGGGGTTAAAATACACACTTACTCTTTGAAAACGGGCAATTGGAGTCTTTATGGGGATCAATATCCCCACC
This sequence comes from Tanacetum coccineum, assembly GCA_026074375.1. Taxonomy (NCBI): domain Eukaryota; kingdom Viridiplantae; phylum Streptophyta; class Magnoliopsida; order Asterales; family Asteraceae; genus Tanacetum; species Tanacetum coccineum. The sequence goes on from BQNB010088933.1 coordinate 5,886, forward strand.
GTAGTTTACTTTTTTTAGGATGGATTTTATTGGAATGATGCAATTTATTGGTCAAATGGTGAGGATAAGATTTTCAAGTTAGATATAATGAATGGGCATCCGGTTATAAAAGCCTTACAAACCCCTTTAACCTTAGATGTGAAGGTTCAATATCACTGTAGGCTGTTTGAGTCTCGTGGTTTTTTGCTCCTTGTTGGTAAGGATAATGCTTGTTCCCGACATTTGACTATTTATGATAAAGGAAACATGTATTCTGAATGGTCAGTGAAGTACATCGTTAATCTTGATGACATTATAAAGCCGTTTCCCAAAAGGTGGAGTATCTGGAGAATTCTTTATTGTATTGTTTTGGAAGAAAGAGAGGAATATTCTTTCCTTATGATGGAACTAGATAAAAAGGTTGTGCAATACAAAATTGTGTCAAAGACTCTCAACATAATTTTTGATTTGGGACCGAATGACTATCTTGATGGCTGCTTTTAATTCATTCCATCTTTTGCTAACGTGTGATTCCACTTTCTGTTTCAGGTATGATTGACATATTTACGTGCTCAGTTAAGTGTTAACTCTACAATTACTTAGCTATCTCATTGCTGCATTTGTTCTATTTTATAATAGAACGTTTGGAGAGTATTGAACGCTAATAGCTCTATTATGATGCCCTTTAACAATTGTGTACAAAGATATAGATGCACTATTCAAGTTCAAATTTTAAACTATTATTGTTCATCATAAACCTGTTTTGGTGCTGTTAATATAGATCCGCTAAGAATAAAACAGCATGCTAACTAAGTTTTAGAATTAACTTTATCCTTAGTAAGTAGTAGTACGTTATTAAGAATTATGATTGATGTGGATAAAAAAGCCCCTTTTCACCCCAGTCAAAGACAGCCAACATAAAAAACCACAAGACATCATATCATTTGTAATTCTTAAGCTTAAAATAGCAAGTTGGTGTTATGACTACTACTTAAGGAGGTGTTTGGAATATGAGTGTGGGAATGGATTCATTCCTATACAAAGTTGTTGTTAGTGTTTGGTAAACAGGCCTTGGAATAAAAAAGGGACTGAGACCAATAGATCCAAACATGTGGTCAGAGCTGTGCGTATATCTTATTTCCATGTTACTTTATGGTTTAACTACTCTGCCCCTCACGTTCTGCCCTTCTACTTCATCAGCGGACATCACCATTCTCCCTTTCATATCTGTTCTCGCCGTTGTCATCACAGCCACTATTTTTGATTCAATTCAATCATCATCCATTTGTCATCGCTTCATTTGTAGTGGTGTATGGGTTTGTCACCATCAATCTCATTTCGTCTCCCATCATATGGTTTTATCCATCTAATAAATAATTTAAATAATATTTGAGGAATACATTGGTGTTGTGTTTGTGTATGTCATTAAACAATTTGAATAGCAATATATAAGGAATATATAAGCAATCATACCTACCCTATTATTATACCCAGACGGCCAAACCTATAGTGATTTCTTTATGCATAGCAAACGCCGCCTAAGATTTTTTGGTTGATGAGAACATGTTAAAATTGATGGCGCAATTAGTTTTCTTGATTTATACAATGTGAATACCCAAACCTATAGTGATTCTTTTATGTGTAGCAAATGCCCCCTAAGAAATTTTTGGCTTGTGAGAAAATGTTAGATATGATGGCATGATTAGTTCTTTTGATATGTACAATATGAATATTGTAGCATCTATGACATGATGGTTAAGTTTCTCTATTTGATCTTCCTGTTACTCTTTGAATATCAAGTTATCCACCTTTGACGTTAAAATTGAGCATCTAAGGTTAAAAGGAATTGTTTTGAAGGGTTAATTCCATATCCTACCCAATTTAAACATGTAAATGTCATATTTACCCACTTAAATATTATAATACCATATATACCCAAATTAAACACAATATTTGTCATGTTTACCCATTTTGTTATATAATCAACAAAGAGTAAATTTACTTCCTAAAATCCCTATTATACCCTCTCTTTTTACATATTCATATTATCTTGTAAAGCAAAATATCGTTTGCTCTCTAAAACATAGTAGGAACAATACAAGCAAACATCATTTTAAGTGAATTATAGAGAAAGAATACAAATGGGGAACACCAGAACATACACGAATACATCTTATGATCATACCCAATCACTTCATGGAATATCAACAAAGCAAATTAAACTCATCAAAACTCAATATTACACAGCAATCTGCCACTAGCATAATATATACATGACACATGGAATGATGTCTCTTGCACGTATCATGGAACATTATCTGCCACTATATATCTAAGAATGATAAACACATGATATATGCGCCATACAATTTTAGATTAAAAGGAAAAGCAAATGAAATAGGAAACTGGATGATTTTAGAATGATTTTATGATATTGTTAAGGGTGTAGTAGGAACTACATCATGTGGAAGTTATTTTTAATTAATTTTCTAATAAATTGGGTAAAGTTGACAAATATGGTGTTTTAAACGGGCATATATGTCATTATAATATTTTGTTGGGTAAATATGACTTTTATAAGTTTAAGTTGGGTATATATGGAATTAACCCTTTTTTGAACTGAGAAGCACCTGCAAATTCTCATGTTCTAAATTTCCTGTTAAAAATAAACTATGAAATCGCCATGTATTAAGCTCTTTTTCCACATGCCTTTCAGGTTTTGAACATCATGCGGTAGAGGAAACGAGAGCTGCCATCTATGGAATTTTGGTAATTAGCTTTAGTAAATGAAAGCAATCATGATGCTGTAAATATTTTTAAAAGCCGTAACTAAGATGGTTATAGAAGAAAAACGAGTATTCCCCATATTGTTTGTCTGCAGACTAGTATTGTAGTATATTGTTTTCCTCCCCTTTTGGTTTATTTTTACCTGAAGTATAATTTCATTCTCTTGTTTCATTGGAATTGAAGTATAAGAAGTGTTCTCTAGAATTGTCTCTGGATGCATGCCACATATTGATCTAGTTACTCATAAGATATCAAAATGATGTCTGAGATAACTTAAAGTACACACCAGCAACAACACAAGGTTGAATTGCTGAATTGGCACTAATTCACATAGCTCTTAGAAAGTCTTCATGATGATATTGTATTCTATAAGCAACCTGTGCTACTAGAGTAACAATTTAGAATAGTATAGATGGTGTGGTTGAAGATATCTTCCTCCTGATATTCCAAATACATATATCATAAAGACTCGTGTTTCAGTTATTTTTTGAATATGTCACTTATAACACATAAACATTTATCATCTAGAACTTTTATGGTCATTAGTTTTTTATTATCTTTATTATGTCACTTTTATTAGAGGCTAAATAAGCCCAAGCCCGGTTTGTGGGTTTAGGGCATTAGGGTTTGCACTATTATAAATAGTGATCAATAATAAATTATAACTTACGGGGTTTATTTAATGTCTAACATTGTATCAGAGACCAACCCCTACACCAACATCACGCCTCCGTCCAAACCAAACCCTAACCCAGAAAAACTCAATCAAACCCAACCGATCCTTAAAACAAAAACATTCAGCCATAAACCTTAATATTCAGCCATCTCGGTTCTTAGTTTTGAAGTTAACTTTGTCGACTTACACAAAAAAACAAAAACAATACAAAAAACAACTGGTGGATTTGACAGATTTGGTCATGGGGGATCAGGTGGTGAATTGTGTTTGGATCCTTCAAGTGGTTTGGTGGTGGTCGTTCCGGCGGTGGATTTGGTTCCGATCGTTCGGGCGATTTTGGTGGATGTCGTTCAGGTGGCGGGTTTGGTTCAAATCGTTCTGGTGGTTTTTGTGGAGGTCATTCAGGAGGATTTGGTTGTTGAAGTGGTGGATTTGGTAGCTTTGGAGAAGACACAGACTTCTCCTAATATGTTTGCTGGTGAGATGCAAAAGTGTTCCAAGGATAACCTCAAGTTATACTTGGAAGAAGTTGCTCAACGTTATTTGAGAGTACATAGTCTTTTATCTTTTTTATGTATTATTATTATTATTATTTTATTTTATTTTTATTATATCTTTGAGAGAATACTTTGAATTATTCTCCGAATACTTTGAATTATCCCGTAATTTGTGTTGGTGAGAATACTTTGAATTATTCTTCGTATAGGGATACTTTGAATTATCTCGTAATTTGTTTGTTTTGTTTTATTTCTTCTTTTCTAGTTTTACTACTCTAGTCCGAGCTTTCGCCATTTCGCCGCTCGGACTGCGAGGGAGTATTAGAGGCTAAATAAGCCGAAGCCCGGTTTGTGGGTTTAGGGCATTAGGGTTTGCACTATTATAAATAGTGATCAATAATAAATTATAACTTACGGGGTTTATTCAATGTCTAACAACTTTACCACTCATGAACAATTCTTTTATATAATTTTTTTATCACTAATAATTTCTTATTGTCATTATTTTGTGTTTCTTTATTATAGAAACTTGAAAAAGTTATTCTATATTGCGTTATAATTTCGACTATTGAAAGATCAGATCGCGATAACTAAAATAAAAAACCAAAACCAAAAAATCGAATCTATATAAACCCGAACCGAACCATGCTCACCTGATGGGATCTCGCAATATCTAGCCAAAAACCAACCTAAAAAAATTAAATAATTTAATATCTTCGTAAAACATAAAACCCCCTCTTTTCGAAATACCGCCCAAATCTCAAAGCAAACCCTAATTTTATGAATTGATGTGAAATTTGTTTGTTGTGTTTATCTATACTATTTATAAAAGATTTATCATCAAATCTTGAATGTTGAATATTGAAAGTTGAAAAGTTAAAAATCAATATATAGAAACTATAAACTTTAATTATTATTTTTGTTTTGAAAACCGGGTCTCTACTCGACCCAGTTGAGTCATCGGGTTTCGAAAACCGGCTGGTCTCAAAAGCAGGGTTGACCCGGGTCACTTCAAACCGGGTGGGTCTAACCGGGTTTCAAAAATATAAAACCCGGTTTAATTTAACCTGTTTTTTCGACTGGAGCCGATTCAACCGGTTCAAAACGGGTTTCAAAACATTGTTGTTAAATCCCCAAATCCTTAAACTTTTATTATTTTTCATTTATAACCCTTACATTTTTTTTATTACTACAACTATATGACGTTATAAAATTCTTTTGCCACGCACGAGTACTGCGATATCAATGATACCAAGTATGAACGATTTCAATTTCATCTGTTTTTGAAAGTCAAAGTGAAAGTCAACGTTTCATTCAAACCCAAATGAAATAAAAAAAATCATTGATCTCCTGAAAAGAAAAAGCCCAAAAACACTAAACCCTAATTATGTCAATTGAGTGAAATTTACTCTATTATTCTGAATTCGTTATATCCTTCACTTTTTTAACCAAATTTTATTTAGTTTTTGGGTTTTTAATTATAAGTCTTATAGCCGGAATTTGGTCCGGTGATGCCATGGCAGATAGCTCGGTGGAGTTAGTTATCACCAACAATGACCTTCTAACAGAAATCTTAGTGAGGTTACATGTTCTTTCACTTGTATTGTTGTTTTAAATCTTAAATCCGTAACACCCCGCAAATTTTCGATCAATATTCTAGTCGTTACCGGTTGATAATTTGAATTTTTAAAGTTTCATTTAACTTTTACGTTTAACCGGGAAGTTGTCCCGTTATTATCTAAGAATCGTTACCGGGAGTAAACCGGGTTGCCAATCATCGTAGTCTTTCGTCAGTAGACGCGCTTTTACGTTTTTAATTGATATTTAAAATTTCAGTAATTTTCATGAAGTCGTTATCCATTTTCGTTACTTGCGTGTTCAGATATGATTAATAACATATGTTTATGCATGAAACCTTGGAAATTAAATCAATGTGTCCACTACTTCCCTAGAATTATAAAGACCAAATTGGTCCCCCCCCTCCCCCCTCTTTGGCTAGCATGCGTCCAAACCACAAGCACACACACTTAGGATACCATTTTGAATTTTGAAATCAAAGGAACATATTTGCCACCATGTGACTAGTACTTGTACACACTAAGACCTCATTGGAAGATAAAATTGGTCCCAATTTGCTTCTTTGTCTCCTAGTTGACGCATACAACCCACACACACACCTTGTGTGTCAAAAACTTTTGTCTATACATACCATTCTCATCTCATTATTTCACACACACAAACTTTGAGTTTTCTCTCTTCTTTCTTTGCTCTTTTGTTTGAACCACCCTAACCACACATACAAACTCATAATTTTCTCAATCTTGATCAAAAACCTTTGAAGATATTGTTCGTGGTTAATACTTATTGTATTTGGGTTAGTTATAAACAACGTTTGGGTTGTTTCTAGTCATAAATCATCCTTCTAACAACTTTTTCTTGTAAGTCTCTTCATCTTTTTAAAACTTGTACTTTTGAGATCATCTTAATGCATACACACTAGTTGTACAACTCGTTTCGTAAAAATGAAGATTTTGAAACTACGTAAACCTTAAAAGGTTATATATGTTGCTCGAAAATAATAAAAGAAAGACAAGAAAAATATAGTTTTGTGATCGTGGTTATTTTTATGTAATAAAAATACATACTATTAGCTTATTTATTGGTTCGACTTATAAATGAGCCACGAAGTGCTTATTTGAGATTAATGGGCTTATAGGTGGTTTCGACCCAACTAGGAAACAAAAGGAAATGATATTTGTAGCTTATTGTGTTCGGCTTATATTAGTTGGCTTATTTTTCTAGCTTATTTTTTAAAGGACAAAACAATACATCTTAGTCGGTCTTCTTCTTAACAAAATATGCGAATATAGCTTTTTTTGACATTTTGTCTCGGTCATTCACCGATGGGCACAACACACGAAGCTTTATCCTTGAGCTCAAGTGGTTCGGCTTATTTTACTTAGGCTTATCGAGAGCTTATTGTAGCTTATTGATGAACCAAGGACTTGTTCGATGCTTATTGGCTTAACGGGCTTAATAAATGGGCCCATGTGAGCTTATAAGGCTTCGGCCCAACACACAAGCCCAAACCGTGACTTAAAGCCCACGGTCGGCTTAATGGGTCTTTGTCTTGGCTTATTATGAGCTTATTGATAGCTTACCACCGGGTCGAGTATTTATTCATTAAAAAGGTTGCTTATCGAAATTAAATGGATAAGTAAGTCTACGTTTTTTACTTAACGGGCCAAGGCCCAATATGAATACAATACACAAAGGCGTAAAGCCCACGGTGTAGCTTATTGAATAAGTTCATAAATAACTTATTTGATATTGATCGAATAGACGCTATACGTTTAACTATTTTGAACGTAAGACGTTACAGATCATGAATTTAGGCTTATTGGGCCTAAAAGCCCAATAAGGGCCCGAAGGATCTTTTTGACTAGTTATAAAAGGGATTTGATGATGTATAGTTCATAGTGAGTGGTATTTTTGATTGGATGTGTTGTGATATAATGGTTTTCTTTTTTAATAAAAAATTTACGGTTCTTATAATATAATGTGGGAATTAACATTGAAAGGGGCATGCCGATAGTTCTTTGTAGGAGTTTCTCGGAGTTAACGTAGTGTATACGCTCGTGGTTTTTTTGAATTATTGTGGGGAGGTTTGGTTGGGTTGTCGCAGTGAAGTTATTTGTGTGGGTTGGTGTGGTGGGGAATTAGGTGGGTGTGGGTGTGTGAGGTGTGGGTGGTGTGTGTGTGTGTGTGTGTGTGTGGTGTGTGTGTGTGTGTGTGTAGTGTGTGTGTGTGGCGTGTGTGTGGGTGTGTGTGTGGGGGGGGGGGCAGGTGAGGGGTGGGGGGGGGGGGGGGGGGGCGGGGCGGGGTGGGGGGGGGGGGTAGGATGGGTGTGTGTTGGTGGAGGGTAGTGTGCTGGGGTGGGGGTGTGGGTGTGTGGGGGTGTCGTTGGTGATTGGTATGTGGGGGTGAGTGTTGCGTGTGTGTGGGTGTGTGTGTGTGGGGTGGGGGGGGATGAGTGTGTGTGTGTGTGTGTGTGGTGTGGAGTGTGTGTGTGCTGTTGTATGTGAGGGTGGTTGGGTGGAGTGTGGGGGCGGTTTAAGAAGTAAGTGGGTCGGTGTTTGGGTTTTGAAAATAGTTGTTGGGATGGGGACGAGTTGAGGGGGCGTAGTGGGACGTTACAAGGGAGAGTTGGTGAAGGGGGGGGGGGGGGGGTAAAGATGGATGTGTTTTGCGGTGGGGATGGTGGGGTGGTGGGGGGTGTGTGTGGGGGTGGGATGTGCGGGGGGGTTTGTGTGTGGGGTGGGGGGGTTTGGGTGTGGGTTTGTGTGGGGTGTTTTTTTTTGGGGGGGGGGGGGCGGGGGGGGGGGGGGGGGGGGGGGGGGGGTGGGGGGGGGGGGAAGGGGGGGGGGGGGGGGGGGGGGGGGGGGGGTGGGGGGGGGGGGTGGGGTGGGGGGGGAGGGGGGATGGGGGGGGGAGGTGGTGGGAGGGAGGGGGGGGGGGGGGTGGGGGGGGGGGGGGGGGGGGGTAGGGGCGGGGGAGGGGTGGGGGGGGAGGGGGGGGGGGGTGGGGGGGGTTTTGTTGGGTCGTGTGGGGGGGGTTTATTTGGGGGGGGGTGGGTGTTGTTTTCGGTTGTGTTGTTTGTGTTGTGGGGTGGTTGTTTTAGATATCTTTTCGACAACGACTTTTGATAAAATTCGTTTTGTGGTTTCTTCGTGACGGGTTTAGATGGCCCGAAAGTTCTATTAATGTTTTTTACACTTAGAAAATTCGTAGCTTTTTGGATTTGTGGTGGTTTTCTTGTGGTTCGATTGGTTGGTGGTGGGAAAGTCTATTGTGTGGGTTGGTGTGGTGTGGGGTCGAAGTGGGTGTGTGTGGTGAGTGTTTGGGGTTGGGTGGGGAGAGTGTGTGGGGGAATGGGAGGGTGTGGTGGTGTGTGTGTGTGTGGTGGGAGGTGTGTGTTGTGTGTGGGGAGGGGGGGGCTAGTGTGGTGGGGTGGGTGTTGTGTGTGTGTGTTGTGTTGGGGTGTGTGGTGGTGTGGGTGTGTGAGTTGTTGGGAGCGGTGGTGTGTGTGTGTGAGTGTGAGTGAGGTGTGTGTGGGTGTGAGTGTGTGTTGAGTGGGTTAGTGTAGTGTATGAGCTGTGTGTGTAATTTGGTATGTGGTGGAGTTGGTGGTATGTATTGTGTGTGGTGTGTATGTTTGTGTGCTGTCGTGGGGGGAGGTGGGGGGCAGGGGAGTGGTGTTGGTGTGTGTGGTTGTGCTGGGAGTTGGAGTAGTGTGTGTGTTGGTGTGTGGTGGGTGTGTGTGTGTAGATGGGTGTGTGTGGTGTGTGTGTGTGTGTTTGTGCTGGTGTGTGGTTGGTGCTGTGAGTCTGTGGCTGTGATGTGATGTGTATTTATGTGGTGTGTGTGTCATGGTATAGTGTGTGTGTGGTGGTGGTGAGAGTGTCGTGTGGAGTGTGGGTGGCGAGTGAGTGTGTGGGCGGGGCGGGGGAGTGTGTGTGGTGTGTGAGTTGTCGCAGGTGTGTTGGAGTTTGTGAGTGAGAGTGTGATCGTGAGTTTATGGGGGGTGGTGTTTGGGGTTTTTGTATTCCCACCTATATATTTTAATATATATATATATATATTATGTGTGTTGTTGTTGGATTTAATATTTATATATATATATATATATATATATATATATATATATATATATATATATTTATGTGTGTGTGTGTGTGTGTGTATATATATATATGTATGTATGTATATTATGTATGTTATGTATATATTTTATAAATATATATATATATATATAGTTTTATATATATATATATATATATATATATACTATATATTATTGTATAATTTGTGTATATTATAATATTATATATTATATATATTTTATATATATATATATATATATATATATATATGTGTGTGTGTGTGTAGTGTGTGTGTGTATGATTTTATGTGTGTGTAATATATTTCTACCTATATAATAGACAAGTTATGAATTAGTTCATGCTGACTAGGCATGATGACTAGACTATTTTAATGCTGACTCAAAGGGTAAAATAGGAACAAAAATCTAACTAGGCATTGATAGTGTAAAAATGAAGGGTATTAACATCACTTTGTACATTCCTTAATAGCATGCTACAATTTCTCTCCACAACTCAGCATATTCAATCGACAGTTACATAATCTCTCTCAATCTTGAAAATCCTTTCCAAACTTATCTTATTCATTCGCATAATTGTAGCATCCGATTTCAATTTTTAAAACTTAAAACCCATGCTTCAATTCCAGATTCAATTTTTAAAACTAAAGGTATGCTTCCATCATGTATAGTATGTATTTCCAATTTGATTTTTTCGAAAATTTATTTGTTGAGTTTTTTTATATAGAGTCATTGATGCTAAGATTACAAGGAGGTCATGGTGTTCGTTCGAATATCATACGATCAACAAGGTTAGTTTAATTTATATTCTATTTTTGATTATTATGTGCATGCGAATTATCATCAAACAAATCACACAAACAAAAAAAATCACTATGTTGATAATTGATTTTCAAAATCATATACAGAAAATCATGGTTTTTTTTAACACACAATGCCACCACCTTCATCAATGACAACAAATCGTACGCTAGATAATCCACATTTCATTTACCCAATTCAGTTTCAACCAATTAGCCAATTAAAATTTTTGATTTTCTGTAAAATTTAATATTCCGAGATTAAATCACTAAAAAGGTGATTTATTGATGGAGTCAGTTTATTACATCATGGATTATATTTGATTCTGATTTCATTTTTCATATTAGGGTTTTTTGATATTTCAATTTTGATTATGAGTTACAAATGGTCTATTATGTGATTCAGAAATTAGGTGTTTGAATTGAAGAATGGAATTAACATTGCGGCTTATTATCTAGTATAGTTTTAATACCCAATTTGTAAATTTTATTTGATAAAAATTTATTTTGTTATTGTATGCACACTATAGGAAACACACTTTGCGATCATGTTGTTAGGATTGTTTAGATTAGCTTATTTTTTAAGCATTTGGGCTTATTTAATTTTATTAAAGCTTATAAGGTTACATTTTTTAAGTTTATAAGCTAATCAAGTTGAGGTTCAGAACTTGAATAAGCAATAAGATCAGCTTGGTAAGCCCATTAGGCGATATAAGTATGCTTGCCTATTTAACAGTGATGTTTCCATTACAGGTTGTATGTTTGCTGGTACATGCCACACTGCTAAGATGGTTAGGACTATTATCGTTAGAAAGGACTATCTTTTTCATGTCAATAAATACTAGAGGTTAAATGATTGGCAAAGTCTTGTTTTCTATTACGAAACCTACAACAAAACTTTACTATTGTATTCTATTGTGTTTACATCGACATGCTTTATACAGCTGAGAAGAGCCAACTCCAACATCCCTGAAATCTAACCATCGGTTTCGTGGTGAAAGATTGGTTGGCAATGTCACAGTCTCGGCTGTGCAGGTTTTTTTGTTTTTTTTTTTCTCATTTTATTTAGTGACTTTATGCTTTTGTGATATACAAAACATATGTCTCAAGTATTGATAAACACGCTATGGAAGTAATTATGTATACAACATAAAGTCTTAAGCCTTTTGTGACTATCTATTTTCCATTTCTACATGAGTTTATGATCTAGTTAGTTACTTGCTTTCCTGGACTTTATTGAAATCTGTTTGACCGATACCTGACAAACTGACAAGTGGACAAGTAGATTGCAGTACATTTAGGTTTAGTGCATGATGTGATCTTAAAAAGCTACTTATCGTTCGTTATCGATAGAGCTGGTTTTGTTAGAGACACGGGACCTACACATTGTAGAGCATTTGACATTACTTACATGGCATGCCTGCCAAACATGGTGGTCATGGCTCCTTCAAATGAAGTCGAACTGATAAACATGGTAGCTACGACTCCAACGATTGATGAAAGACCTTCCTGAGAGGCAATGGATTTGGTGTACCTCTTCCTCCTAACGATAAAGGAATTCCCCTTGAGGTCAGGTTTGTTCTTGATTCTGTCTATTGACTTAGTTTACATCATTCGCTACCTTCTCTCAGATCAAGCCCAGGTGAAATAGCTTAAGGTTTACTTAACTTAGTAAATTGTCGATAAACAAATCAAGATTACTCGTCAGGGCATCAGGTTGTATAATAGATCTAAAGCGTATCGGGTAAAATCAATTTTTATAATGTGGCTCTATTTCTCTTCCTGAAACATGTTTGGCTCATAATTAGCTTCTTCAAAAGCTAGGTGCTTTTGGGGTGTAGTCTGGCATCTTTTATGACTTTTATCTTTTAAACAAAAAAGAATATAGGAGTTTTATCTAAATTGTTGCTGAAAAGCGACACAAGAAGTGAGTCATTCACATTTAAATGAAGTGATATTCGTTGTACAAAACCTCTAACAAACCTGTAAAATTTAGAAAACATTGTTAAAAATTAAAATGGGCATATAGACTGACAGTGTGAGTAGGTCAAATTCGGGTGTTAGTGATTACTTTTTCTTTCTGCCTTGCTGTGAGAAACAGGATGAATTCATTCCTTCATTCCTATTACCTAAACTTGAAATGCGGATAAGACTTGAGAGTACAACTAAAGAGAGGGTTTATGCGATTATTTAATCTTTCTATTTTTTTGCACAATAGCTTACTTATTCTTTCTAATTTGCTGCACACACCAGCTTGCAAGTTACAAGTTTATATGCTACCTGAAATCGGATAATTATGTTTTGTTGATGCTTACTTGAAATCATTAATGGATGAATTCTACACTTTAAAATTTTTAAACTAAAAAAGAGTAATGCTTTCAGTTTTTTATATGATGAAATGAGCAAAGTATAACCATAAATACCGGAGTATATCGTAGTGAGTATAATACTTGAAGTACGAATAAGTTATCTAATAGTTATAAATAAAGCATTAATGCATGTATCATGTATGTTTTTGTAGGTTATGCGACTCAGACCCAAGCAATACATGTTGCCACTGATGTTCCTTCTACCATTTTCTTAAACCCGACGTTTATTAGAAAGCCTCTCTAGGTGGAAAGTCTATCTTCAATCTAAACGAACACCAATGACTCAAGGGGGGATCGATGCCATTATGGTAAGCAAATCAGTTTTACTTCTTTTTACCTTATGCTAGAAGTGAGGTGAGATAACAAGCGCCTGTTTGCCTACCAAATTGCAGATCATCATTTGACTAATTTATACACTTAAGTGAAATTTAAACTAAATATTTTGCATATTAAAATGTGACACGATGATGAAATAGAAAGTTAGTAAGTATTCAAATTGGGCATGACTAAGTGCATACCAAATGCAAGTTAGTTAATGGTTGTTAACTATTGTTTATTAGAAACATTAGTACAAACATGTTTAAGAGGATGCATGATTACTTTCAATTTGAAATTGTGGCTTGGCACTTTAATGTTACATCATCATCTGTTAGCATCTTTGATAAGGACAAAGTAAGAAAACTTGGTTATGATATGCTATATTTGGCTGCAATATGCCGAAATCGATTAGTGGAAATGGTGGAGGTTGTTTATTCTTTGAAAAAGGTAATCACAACATTCTCTTTTCTTTAGCTATTTTATTGATCATGTTAGGAGTCAAATTTTGGTCAAATTTGATGGTAAACGCCTAAAGGGAGTTTATTGATCAATTTTAAATGTGGTTTCTGTCAGTAGTTTAATGTCAAATGGAATTTTAGGTAGCCATTTAAGTGATCCATGTATAGACAGAAAGTTATGGAGGGTCATAGCGGGCAAGGGAGATACTTATGCTAATATGGACAAACTGTGTGTATCGTTTTCACCAGTAATGATTTGGACTCATAAGCTCCTGGTAAGCCACATGTCCCCAAGTCTAAAATTAATAGTGGCAAAATGGGTAACTTGGTGGTCAAAACGGGTAAATTTCTGCATGTCATGTACTATGGTGCTCACAGTCTAGATAGAGAATCTGATATTTAATCAAGTGAGACGTACAAAAGTTATGACCAGAGCTCTAGAGATGATTCCTTTAGCACCTTCTAGCTCTGGAATGCATGTGCCCAGAGCTATTTTTGTTGATCTAGAACCAACTGACATCGATGAAGTTGGGAATAGAAGGTATAGACAGTTCTTCCATCCTGAACAGGGGGGGGGGGGCCCCCATTTTCCAATGTCTTGCAAGAGGATGTGATTTAATACATTAGCCCGGCCCCGAATTATTACATTGAAATATATTAAGTGTGGCACTTGAATTTTGAGATGAGTGATTTAATGTTTTTAAGCCAGTCGTATATTTTGAGTACTCAAATAAAGATGCATCTATTTGTCATATGTGAAGTGGGAAAAGAAATCTTCGGCATGTGTCTTGACAGAGTGAGAAAATTAGCCGACAATCCTACTGACTTACAAGGATTTAGTTTTTTAATGTTGTTTGTGGCGGCATTGGTTCAAGATAAGGATCCTTGCTTTTAGAATGCTTGTCCGTGGATTACGAGAAAAAGCGTAAACTTGGCTTCAATATCTTTCGGTCTCCACAGGTTAGTCAAAAATCATAAAGAAATTAAAAACGATACATTTCTAGATAAATTTCATTCCGTAAGTCATTCGCATGATTAGGTGTCAACTTCAGTTGTAGAGCCATTCAGAAGTGTGCTATCAAATCATTCCCTATTAAAACATATTACTGCTTAGCAGAAAGTGTAAGCCATTTAAGAAATGTATTTTTCTACTACATAAAGCTATTTATTATACTGAATGTCAACATTTGTTACTGACTAACTATTGGTGAAGCAAGGGCTGACATTCGAAATTCAGAAAATGAAATTCACGTTGTAAGTTGTCTAAACTGTTAAGACTCAAATAATAGTATTGTGTGTTTTGTAACCTTAAAGTTATGGTTTTTAATAGTTAATAAGGCACATTGTCGCATGTTGGTTTGTTTCTCCAACGGTGGGTATTCTCACATGGCCGACTATATGTGGTTGTGTCAAGAGTCAAGAGCAAGAAAGGGTTGAAAGGTTCTTTGTTGCGACCAAGACGACAACTACATAAACTCCACAACAAACGTCATTTACAAAAAAGTTTTATTTCGTATTTGAATTCGTAGCATAGATTTGTATTAAAATAAATGCTTCCTTATTGTTTTTAATATATATATTTCACGATATGTTTTACAATCTTTTTTCTTTTTTCCGCATGTTTTATCACGAAGCTAGCCCGCCCATTCGTGCAGCGGGTTATGAAAACTAGTGTTTATATATATAATCATATATATCTATATTTTATAGTATATATAAAATATATATGTATATATGTATATATATATATATGTGTATATATGTATATATATATATATGTTTTATGTATTTATATATTATGTATATTATGTATATATATATATTGTATTATATATATATGTTTTATATATTATATATTCCCTTACACTAATTAACGTAAACCAGGTCCCTCCGTAGGACCCCACTGTTATGTTGTGAGAGAACTTTACCGGTAAAATTCGTTTGAACTTTAGAGGATCTCTATCCATCCATATATATAATATATTTATATATATTTTATATAGTATACTTCTATTATATATTTTATATTATATATTTATATATATTATATATTTATATACTATACTAGTTTTTTACTTTTCGAAAAACATTTCAACTATTATACGATCACAAACGTTAATTTTTGGAAATATATTAACAAAAGTACACTAGTAAATACTCATGCATTATCCATAATTCTTTACTACTCTGATATTAAATCAAACATTCATTACATAGGTTGTTTTCATGTACCGTCGTTTGTTACCGAGTGATTTTATTCTAGACTATTCTTCTTCAATTCACCAAATCAAGGTGAGTTCATAGCCTCACTTTTACTTGTTTTGAATAATTGTTTTATAACTTAGGGTAAGAAACATTGTTTGTTTTTTTTAAAAACTGGGCACAAGTACTATACGTGAGATTTCCCTGTTTACGTGTTGCCTAAGTAGCGTTTAGACCACTATTGCCCGAATAATCATGAACCGTTAATTACCTTTAACCGACTGGATGGTTAAGTGAGCGCGAGTGAATAAATAGATCTATTGGGACTAATTATCCCTATCCGGGTAAGAAGCACTTACTAGTTCGAGTTTGCCAAGAACTAACGGATATATGTCATGTCGAAACTAGTTAGGTGGTCTTTGGTCGGACACCTGAAGGGCAAGCCTTATATAGCGGTGTACATGCTATCTTCCAGTATTAGCTTCGGTGTCATGAGCTTAGTGCAACATAAATACCTTTTTATGTGAACTTGTATCTCCTATAATTGTCGCATACGTTTTGATATCTTGTGGTCCACTATAACAACGTTTGAACTAAACCTATGAATTCACCAACTTTATGTTGACGTTTTAAGCATGTTTTTCTCAGGTGCTTAGCTTCGATGTCGTTGCTTGATCTATATGAAGTCTAATTGCCCGAACCGGTTTTCCAGAATTTATCTATGTCTTTAAATACCGTTGTTGAACTCATTTAAGCTTCCGCATTTATACTTTTGAAACGATTGTTTTTTATCGATGTAAAACCTTATTAATTATTTTGAACTTATGCAACGGTGTTTATTTTTAAACGTACCCTTATAGGTCGTTCTTTATGCTTTGTACTTGAGATATTCATAAACGTCACGCCCCCAGACACTCATTCGGACAGGACCCCATTTGGAGGTGTGACAAAATCCGTATCCAAACGATGGAATTCTCTTATCAAACACGCTAATCTCACTTTACGCCGTAATCTCGACCCGCCTTCTGGTCTCTTTCTATCAAAATCTATCACTCATCATAAAACACCCCTTCCTCGTATCACACGAGTATCTAGGGCCATAAGACACCCATGAATTTCACAGTTTTTTTTCTTTATTTATTCAAATAAGACAAAAACATTAAACTAAAACTAAAATTAAATTAATTAAAAGCAGACATAAAATAAAAATAAAAATAACGATACAATTTAGTGATCAAAGCTCCGTAAATGCTCCACGATACCTTGTCGAAGGTTCATGTGCACTTTTATATCCCAAAGTTCTTTGGTTTTCCTAAGATGTGTCTCGCAACGTTCGACCCAAGTACGTTACATATCCTAGTAGTATTAAGACCCGAACTCTTGGCTTCTTGATTACTCAAACCTAGAATTTGTTCATAAGCTTGAAAAACCTGCATATACCGTTCTGTATCTTCTTGAAAGTAAAGATCATAATGATCAAAGTTTTTGGGATCCATAATATTTTTTTTGAAGGTAAAAGAGAAGTATTGTTGAGATGTGTATGTAGAAGTGTGTGTAAAAATTAGTAGATTTAAGGTTTTTTAGGATTTTTAAAGGTTAAAATTGGGAAAAGCAGGAATTGTAGCAAAAAACGGCTAGTTTTTAAAGTCCGACTTTCCATTTTTTATCGTTATTAAACGTAGACAAACAAAGAAAAAGGAAGAAAATAAGGCTCGACCATGTGGGCCGTTGGGTATGGCGCGAGATAGTACTACTTGAGTCCTCCAGCATGGTACCGTGCACTCTAATGCTTATAGTTTCAATTTTTTTTGCGAGTTATGTTTTACCGGGGGAGGGGGGGTTGTTTCATGATTGACCCTAACAAATTCATTTCTTAATGTAAAATTCTTTATATATTATGCTTATAAAGGTATACCAGTGTCAAGATCTACAAGTGTAGCAACCACCAAACTTTCAAAACCAAAATCAAGGTCAAGCTCCAAGCATCTTCCAGTTAAAAAACTTTCCAGCTCCAAACATCTTGCACCTAGAACAGGGTCAACCTCTACAACTCTTCTTGTTTCAACCAAAAGGACACCTCTGGCCAGGAATTGCATTTTAGGACTTTCAACGATGAAAACTTGGGCACAAATTATGAATAAGGATTTTGGAATAAAAAAATCCAAAGAAGATGCTGGAGGAAGTTTTTATGTTACCAGGAAAGGTAAAAGAAATATGTTATGGGAAGTTCAGTTTGTGTTTGTGAAGCTTGTGCAGGTGTTTGTGAAGATGGTGTAGGTTCATCTTTTGGTTTCTTGGAAAAACATGTAACTTTAACATTGTTCTTTTGGTCTTGTACATTTAACTTTTCTTCTGTAGGAGTTTCACCAACAACATTGCTCTGGATGGGTTGTATCCTATCCTTTTGGATATTTAACTTTCTTATGGTTAGTATAAATCAACATTTGCACCAACTGCAACACTAATTCTGCATAATTTGTGTTCATACTGTTTGTGCATTTTGCATATGGTGCTTCTACCACTATGTGGTATGATGGTTGAGGGACTATGATATCTTCAATCAAGTGCAGGTTCTTTGTGTTATTCCTACCATTTTTTAAATCAAGTGCAACTTTTCTCACACATTTTTTAAAGAGGTGTATTTTAACTTTTAAAAGTAAAACCGCATATCCCAAACTGTAACTGCAGTTCCATGTATATTGACTGTCCAAATGCACATCCTAGTGCAGTTTAACTTTTTAAAGTCAAAATGAGTTTACAAACATTGACTGTCCAAATGCACATCCAAACTGTATATTTCCCATATTGTATCCTTATTATTTTTAATTCAAGGTCCAGTACAGTTGAGCTTTCCTAGCTGCATTAGAACTTTTAGCTTTTAAACACATCAATCTCATCATGAATGTTTTATAAAGCACACTGAAGAACTCAACACTTCCTTTCTTTTATACAGTAAACAACATTTTGTTTCTTTCAATCAAAATATAATAGATGCAAGTTGTCCTTCATAATACCCTAGATATTTTTTGTTCTTTATAGTACACCCGATCTTTTTGAATAAAGACATTCAAAAAGTAGGTGTTTAACTGAGTCAAGGCATGATTCACATAAAGAGCAAGACAGCAACTTGAGTGCGGAGAAGGGGAAAGGGCGCTCGAAGCAAAAAGAACGAAAAGCACACCATATGGGTCAGCGGCATCAGCAGTTGAAGAAGACTTTTTTCCCTCGATACCATTTCAACATCTTGTCTTGTGTTGTCAGTCTGTCTAAGATAATTAGCCAAAAAATAAAGGAGTGTTTGGGAGTACAGTGAGAGAACCAAATGATTTTGCTCCATAGGACTTTATCACTTTTTAGTCTCTAATCCTCCCAAGCTCTATTAACTGAGAATTTGACATGCTCACCATCATTAGTCTCCTAAAGTCTTCATACTCGTCATTGAAACAGGCAGAGTGATTGTTTGCAGCATTGAATACTTACTGCACCATTCATTTAGCCCATTTCACCCATCATTATTGATCATACTTCTGAGCTTAATTCCATCTAAGGTTACTTAAGATTTCACCACTCAACACTTGCACAAAATCTTTTCAAGTTTAGGGTTCATGTGTGATTTAAGAAGATGGTTGGGTAAGAGAAGGAGACTGATTATGTAATGTGTGTTTTTTTATGTTGACACTCGTTTGAATGAGAAAAGACGTAAATACCCTCACGTGTTGAGCACGTGAGGGGTGTTATTTAACGGGAGTCTGCCGGAGGGACGAAAGAAGCAACATTTGTCAACCACAAAGAAGGGTGGTGTACATAGTTTGAAATGGGGACGAAAGGTGAGAGTGGGTGTAAACCACAAGGACGAAACATGATTTGAGGTTATGAACAGAACTAGGGGCATTAAAAAAACCAGACCCAACCTGAACCCGAACTGAATTAAGCTATGTGGGTCGGGTTACTCGAGTCAATAAGGATTTATATTTGTTTTTTTATCTAATTTTTATTTGTTTTTTTACTTATATTTTGGTTTACCTGAACCCAAATTGACTCGAACCTACTAATCCTAATTCAGATAAACAAAGTCGGGTTCGGATATGTTATTTTGAACAAATTACACCTCAAAAATAAAATAGTGAAGTCATCATCATATTCAGTCTTTTAACAAAATTTGATTTAGGGTTTACAATAAGAATTTGGTCTGATGATGGCAGGTCCAAGAAAAAGGTCGGTGCAGTCAGTTATCTCCAACGACGACCTTTTAACGGCAATCTTAGTGAGGTTACCTCTTCTTTCACTTATTTTCTTTAAATCCGTATCCAAACGCTGGTTATCTCTTATCAAAGACGCTATTAATAATGTCACTTTTCGCCCGAACCTCGACCCGCCTGCTAGTCTCTTTCTCGAAAAGAATTCAGGTTATGATTTCTTGTCGTTGGATAAACGCATTCCGATCTGCAGATCTTCCTTACTCGCCACCAACTTCACTTTTGGCCCAAAGGTACATGGTGATGTTCATATTTTGCATTCCTGCAATGGTTTGCTTTTATGTCATACGTCGTCTTTGGAGTTATATGTATACAATCCATCTATTACTAATATGTTTAAGTTGATTCCTGAACCCGATAATGCGACATATGATAGATATTCTATTCGTACTTGTTTCGGGTTGGCTTTTGATCCTACTAAATCACCTCACTATAAAGTTGTTTATGCTGAAATAGTCAATGATCATGCTTGGGATAAAGTGTATCAAATACACACTTTCTCTTCAGAAACGGGCAAGTGGAGTCTTTGTGGGCCTCAATGTACCGAAAATGGTTTTCATTTTTTTGGGATTGAAGTTTATTGGAATGATGCAATTAATTGGAGAAATGCTTTTTTTTTTTTTTTGAACGGCGACTTTTATTAAGAAAAACTAGCAAGGAGCTAGAAATTACAAAGAAATAAGAGACGGGTTTTTATACCAATCGTCCCAGCTAAACAAAGTATTGCATCTATACTGACACCAGTAATAAGAACTACAAATAATCTCATCAAAAAACGTCTCCTTAGATTTGGGCTTGGCCTCGAACATCTTCTTATTACGAAAATTCCATAGAAGCCACCACATCACAAAATAAATACCTTGGAACATGCTTTTATTCTTCTTCGGCAGTTTTACATTATCGATCCAAGACCTCCATTAGGTGGATGTCGCTTTACTTTTATATATACATCAGTCACATGTCTACAAATTATTAAGTATGCATTATTTATACATGTTACGTGACTTGAATGTTGTCAAAATATCATATCATATATATGTGTCGACCAACACAAAGTAAACGATTAAACACGTAGGTGCAATACCGGGTTATACATAAAAAGACGTATACGCGTAAAAAAAATGGACCAAGTTTTTTTTTTGTGTGAGTGACACTAACTATTTTAAAATAGCTTGAGCATATTACTGATAATAAGTTGACATTTTAAAAGTTAAAACAATTTTCTTTTATAATTTATCAGTATATTACTAGTACTATCTATTTTTGTGCAAAAGTTTATATCTTAATATTTCATTTAAGATCCTAAATGTCCAAAGTTATACTTTATTTTTATTTTTTTATATAATGAAATTAATACGAGCATGTAAAAATGTCGGGTATTATATCATTACCTCCTTAAAAATGATTTCGTCCACGAAATCAACGAAAATAAGTCGTTCATGTTTTACGGGTTATTATAATAACATTCATGTAAGTAAATCCTGCACATCCTGTTAGACTAAACTTAGAAAATAAACCTATACTACGGAAAAAGGAGTCTTATTTGGAATTATGATCATACCATCTTGGATTAGCAGATGGTTTCTTTGCCTGGAGAGCTAGAGCCTAAGCCTAAGACTAGGACG
>BQNB010088934.1:0-27532 GCA_026074375.1 Tanacetum coccineum
CTGTGACTTGTGCGTATGGACTATGAAGTAGCACCCCATTGTTATCATTCCGCTGCTACCAGAATTTGGGGGTGTTACATTTTTGGTGAGTGCAGGCACGGATACGCCGTATCTTCCTTGATGGATACAGCGTATTGGTCTTCGGAATAGTAATCTTCAAAATATCTTCATTTAAGCTCTAAAATGCGCGCCTTTTGCTAATATTCACCAAGTACTCCGTAATTATTGCAATTCTCAAATATAAACGATTAAGTAACAATTCTTTGCAATAATTATATAAAATGGGTTAAATACATGGGATAAATGATGCTATAAAATAGACGCTATTTGATGTTATCACTAGTCCCCTTAATAAGATGCTAATCAACTCACTACAAACACTCAACTCACAAACCAATAACATGATCAAATAAAGAGATTAATCCTGATGACAATCATATAGACTAAACACTAGACACGAGATATTAAACATTGATATAAAGATCACAGGAACAAACTTAGGGTTTTGAGAGAGAAAACAAAGTGAATAAAATCATGTATTGTTGAATGAATGAAACCCTAACTGATTGAGATGATTGTATAGTGCAATGTTTTACTTAAGCCCTCTATCTTTGTAGACTTATCAAAAACCAACTAAACTCTTTCATAAGTGTATACAACTTTAGACATTTGACACTTAAGTCCTTCACATTTAGTTTGACTTTCTTTGACCTATTATCTTTAACACCCTCCTTCAAACTAAATGTGTGATCATCTTTCACAGCGGTACTCTTCCCTACAAATATTTCAATAAATCATAACTTCCTGAAAAACAACACATATTGCACTACTCCAAGTCACTTAGTAAAAATGTCACCAACTTGTAAATCTGTGTGAATTTTAACTTTTTTAATTATTCCAGCTGAGACCTTTTCTCTAACCAAGTGAACACCGATCTTAAAATATTTAGACTTTTCATGAAATATTGGGTTAGCTACTAACTTAATTACAAAGTTACTATCAAAATGTAAATAAACTAGGAACAAACTTGACAAACAAAGATTGTGTAACAAATTTCCCAACCAAATAGTTTCACAAGTGGCTGAAGCCATGCTTCTGTACTCAGCCTCCATAGAGCTTTAGATAATGTAGCTTGTTTTTTTGCTTTTCTAAGAAACTAAAGATTTACCCATGTATACACAGAACCCAGTAACAGATTCTCTAGTCTTAGGACACTTTGCCCAATCAACATCAGAGAAAACTCTTAACTTAAAGTCTTAAACTTTATCAAATTGAATACCCAACCCAAGAGACCTTTTAAATACCTTAAGATTCTTAATGCAACCTTCATATGAGACTGTAAAGGACTATGCATACACTGGCTTAAACAATGCACCACATAACTAATGTTAGGCATGTTATTGGTCAAATATAGAAGCTTGCCATCTAGCTTTTGATAGCTAGTAAAGTTAGACAAGAACTTATCTCATTCAGACTCTACAAAACTTAAGACAATATTCTCAGGTAAGGGAATGTCAATTGGTCTTGCTGCCAAAAGCCCATACTTATGTAACAACTCTAAGCAATATATCCTTTTGAGTCATACACAAGCCTTTATCATTTTACAAAACTTTAATTCCAAGAAAATACTATAACTTTCACAAATCCTTTATTAGAAACTTTGAACTAAAAATCTTTTGAAATCATTATTTCTTTCTCATTATTTCCTATGATAACTACTGTGTCATCAACATAAACCAATAATGCAACAAAACTTAAACCACTTTGTATGATATACAAAGAATAATCAAACTTACTTTGTTTGAAGTCATGCTCAGCAAAAGCAGTGGTAAGTTTGGCATTTCACTGCCTTGAGGCTTGCTTCAACCCATACAAAGACTTATTAAGTTTGCACACTTTACCCTTTTCAATATTTTCACACCCTTGTGGCAATGTCATGTACACATCCTCATATAAATCACCATATAGAAAAGTATTGTTAACATCTAATTGATACAAAGACCAATTTTTGTTAACAACAATACTAATCAAACACTCGACAATAACATTTGTCACAACTAGACTAAAGGTTTCTTCATAATCTAATCTTTCTCTTAATTGAAACCCTTAGCAATTAACGTAGATTTATATTTCTCAATCTCTCCTGTAGAGTTATACTTTATTTATAAATCCACTTACATCCTAGGCAGTGGTAAGTTTTGGCATTCCATTTCCTTGGGGCTTGCTTCAACCCATACAAAGACTTATTAAGTTTGCACACTTTACCCTTTTCAACATTTTCACACTCTTGTGGCAATGTCATGTACACATCCTCATGCAAATCACCATATAGAAAAGCTATGTTAACATCTAATTGATACAAAGGCCAATTTTTGTTAACAACAATACTAATCAAACACATGACAATAACCATTTGTCACAACATGAATAAAGGTATCTTCATAATCTAATCTTTCTCTTTGATTGAAACCGTTAGCAACTAACCTAGCTTTATATCTATCAATCTCTTCTATGGAGTTATACTTTATTTTATAAATCCTCTTACATCCTATTGGTTTTCTATCAATAGATAAATCACAAATAAACCAAGTATTATTTCTATTAAGAGCTTCAATCTCATTGTTCATAGCATCAAGCCAATTAGAATCCGACAAAGCATCATTATAACAAGTAGTTTCAACATATTTGTTCAAATTAGTAGCAAAGCACATATTAGTCTCATTTAACCAAGAATAACAAACAAACTTTTTAATCCCATATCTAACACTAGAATTAACCACATAATCATTTAGTTTAGTAGGTAACTTAGGTTGTCTGCTAGATCTTCTAGGACTAGGACTCCGCACCTTATTCTGATGAAAAATACTCCTAGACTGACTAGGTGAAGAAACACATTGAATGTTGTCCTCAGATAAGCTATTGTCATCAAAATGGGTTGCCGTAACACTTTCTTCTTGGTACACATTCAATGCAGTATCTGTAGTATCAAATAAGGAAGAAAGGCCACTGCCATCCTCAACTGATTAAGCTTTCCTTTCATCATTGGAACTTTGACGCATAAGACTGTCAAAAAACTTCAAGTGTTCAACCTTACTTGTTATTTCTACATCAGTTGAATCACAAGTTTTAATTTTGAACGGAAACATAATTTCATAAAATTTCACATCTTTAGAATAAAAAAACATTTCTAGAATCAAGTCTTAATAGTTTATATGCCTTTTGAAAAGTATAAAACCTAATTAACACACACTTTTCAGACCTATAAGACATTTTACCACTACTGTTGGAACAATTGAAAAACATAGACGACCAAAACACCACAAATGGGAAAGACAAGGTTTATTTTTATGCACCAACTCATAAGGAGACTTATCATTTAACACATATGAGGGTATCATGTTTATAAGATAGACAACAGTCAGAACACAATCAGACCAAAACCTAAGAGGAATTCCCCTTGGAACATAAGACTCCTTGCAACATTAAGCAAGTGTCTAAGTCTCCTCTCAGAAATTCCATTTTGCTGAGGTGTGTGAGCACAAGAGGTCTAATGTATTATTCCTAAGTCAGAAAACAAAGCATGCATTCTTACATTCATAAACTCAATACCATTAACAAACCTAATAGTTTTAACTTTTAACATTAAACTAATTATGAACTAGATTTATAAAAGAAACAAATACATCAAACACGTCATCCTTAGTTTTGAATAAGTAAACCCATATAGCTCTAGAATAATCATCAACTATGGTAAAAAAAAAAATACTTGAACCCTTCTTTGTTAGGAACCCTGTAAGGACCTCACAGATCTAGATGAACAAGTTCACAAGATCTTTGGAGTTGTGGTCTGATAAAGGAAAGGGATCCCTTGTCTGTTTAGCCCTGTGACAAACTTCACACACAAGCAAAGAACAGTTCTTATTGGTATTCAAATCACTGTGGCATGACACTTAAGACTTGATCAACAATGTGGCTAAGTCTGTTATGCCACAACAGTTTAGATATATTAAATAACACAATCATATTAGACTTACCAATACAATTAACTTTTAACACATCAAAAAGATACAAACCACCATATTCACTACCATTCCCTAAGATTCTCTCCTTTTTTAAGTCTTGAATGTAACATTGATCCTCATCAAATCCAATATACATTTTACTATCCTTAATAAGTTTATTAACAGACAACAGACTCATACAGTAACCAGAAACCATAAGAACATTATACAAGACAACATTATTAGACAATTTTAGGTTACCAACATGATTGATAGTAACTAAAGTCCCATTTGGGTGGCCAATGGTAATTTTTAAGTTTGTAATATCCACAACATCAAACATTCCAACTATAGATACACTTAGATGCTGCTTTACACCAGATCAATAATCCAACCCATAGTTATAGTCTTAACACATAAATTTGAGTTGGCATAAAATAATTTAGAAAAATTTATATTGAACCATACATTACCGCTAAAAAATGAAGCTTTACCTGCGATATTGGCATGAACACTTCTAGAAGGAGTATCATCAACCATACTCAATAATTTCTTCATATGCTTATAAATAAAATATGGAGAAGAAAAGCTAGCAGATGATTGTATATCATTAGTCTTAGCATCAGTATTAGCATGAAAATTTTGTTTATTAAAACCATTTTGCTTAATTGGATTAGACACTTTTTTACAACTAAGAGGATAACCAATCAGCTCATAACATCTTTTAATAGTGTGACCAATCATACAACAGTTTTTACAAATTAAGTTTTAATTAGGTCCCCAATTGACATTACTCACACTATTGTTATTAGGTCCTCTAGTGTTATTATTGTAACTAAACACTGATAAGATCATTTAAGCTCAAGATTGATTAGATCTTTGTATCTAGGATAAATAATAACAATGATTGATAACACGCAGCGGAATAATAAAGAACACAATCAATGTTATCACAAGGTTTTCTTTATTGAACGTTTCCCTATTACCCCAACTATAATTTAGGGCTACACCAACTAACTATGGTGTACTATTCGACTCTCATCAGTCGACTTGCTATCTAACTATCTAGACTCTCATTGGGATAGTTCTAGTTTTCTATTGATATCTAAAACCATATGCCTGATATCTATTTATATACTAGAGATATCAAGGCTTACATAAGAAGATAAGAACAAATAATATCTTTTAAACATTTAAGAATATCTTCTATATCTTCTGTATCTTTATCATTAGGAGATCTTCTGATAGTTTCAAAATCTTCATCTTTATCTTCATATTCTCCACCAGCTTGAAGATTTCTTTAATTACAATTTTAGTCCTTTTGTAATGTAGTACAACGGAAAGATGTTGCTGGAGGGGCTTTGAAAGATCATCACACTTCTCTTGAGATTGAGATCACGCTTCTCTGATGGATTGGATTTGTTGGATTTTGATCAGGGAGAAGACAACTTGCCTTGCATAACAGGTCCCCCTCTACCATCTGTGTTTTTGCGATGAAAATGTGCTCTTTGGGATTGTCCAAGACCTGCTCAAGGTGGATGGTGTCTCAATTATTGTAGCTCCTTGCATGAGTCATGGGATATAACAAGGTCCAGAGCTAACAGATTAATGAATCCATGTCGAACCCACTGGGCAAGATTGTGGAGCATTTAAGCATCAACACATAAATGGGTAGCGTGGGTCGTAGATGGCGGTGCTTGATGACTTAATACCACCAAGGTATGTGTGGCATGCTCTTGATTTGTAAGAGCCCATTTTCAGAAGGAGTTGACGAATTTTACAATGGACTGACGGCGTTGGAATATGTGTGTAGGCTGGTGCTTCTATGCCAGAACAGTATAAGCCTTCAACCGTTCTTCATCCCGATTCATTTAATGCCTCGCCCCATTTAATGCCTCGCCCGACCCATGCTCGACAACCTTCTTTCCTTGCCCAAACCATGCTACTCTCCCATCTCATTTCCCTAAGACACCGTCTAAATCCACTACACAACAGATTTAATCATAATGACCACCATCACCTCAAAAAATCCGTCCGCGCCGCAGATTTAATCATAATGACCGCCACCAATAACTCCGGCCACCAAAAAGATGGGCCGCGGTGAAAAAACAAGAACAATGGAGTTCAGAACGGTAAGTCTCATCATATATATTTGCTTTTTGAATATGAAATTTTGCGGGTTTTTAAATTTACGGTTTTCGGTGTTGTAGATTTTAGGGTGCGG
Source organism: Tanacetum coccineum (assembly GCA_026074375.1). Lineage (NCBI taxonomy): Eukaryota > Viridiplantae > Streptophyta > Magnoliopsida > Asterales > Asteraceae > Tanacetum > Tanacetum coccineum. The sequence continues at coordinate 6,226 of BQNB010088934.1, forward strand.
TTGCTACTCGGTTCTACTAGGAGAGGTACTTCACACAGGTATGCCACATGCGTGTTTTGTATGTTTGATTTTGAGTTTCTTTCTGTTAATTGCAGGTTCGGCACTAGGTTATAATTGGTCTAATCAAAAAATTGATTTTGATTAGGTCTTAAAAGAATTTGGTTTTCATTCAGATCCAGTAATGTGTCTTACTGATGATTTTTATTTCCATATTAAAAATGAAAGGCAGTTTGGTTTTAAATTGTTTCACCATTATTGCGACGTATAAGTAACTTAAAGGGGTGTTTGGCTAAGATTAATTAAGGTGCTTGTTAGCTTATTCTGCTATCAAAATGCAATAGGTTTACTCTAAAACTTCTAACAAGATGCTGTTACGGTAGCTTTTAGAAGAACAAAAAGAGTAATGGTAAAGCTCCATAAAAATGGGTCTTTGCCATGGTCTTAAGCGTAGCCGAATCACATAATTTGCAGGTACTGCCATGAGCCCATGAACATGAAAACGTCCAAAATAAAATCTTACTTACTGGTCCGTTCTTTTTGCAGCAACATCTAAGTTTGGAGACAAAGCAGAGACGACGAAGCGGAGCTGATGAAGGAAGATTAATAACAGGTATGTATATGCTTCATTTTTTTCCATGCTCAAACTTAAAACATATAATTACAGTGAGAAAAACAAGTGTAGTTGAAATTATTGCTGCCAATAATAAGCTGATATGAAAATATGATGGGAGGGGTGTATTGAAAATATTTTCGACAACCAAACTGTCATAATTTCGACAATAAGCTAATTGGGTTATTAGGATTTTCAATACAAAATGAAAATATGTGGGAGGGGTGTATTGAAAAATGCCAGTTTGGTTGTCGAATTAGCGAGGAGGGGTGTGTGACGTGTGGGAAAGATGGGAGGGTGATTTTTATTAGCTTATTGAAAATATGATAGGCCGCCAATGTTTGTCGAAGCTTATTTTTTTATTAGAAATATAGTTATTTGATCATAAGAAAAATGTTAAACTGTTAATAAGATTTAAAACAAGAAAAGGCAGAGAGAGATTGTGGTCGCCCAAAGGAATCAACTATGCTAATTGCATTCCTAAATCACTGCAGTAAAACCGGCAAAATATTGGAATAAACAGGGTATTGGAGATATATGTAAGCTAAAGACTTTATGTGAGAGCAGGCTATGGGTTGCAACTTAGGAATAGTGAAGATATCGCATACGTAGGCTTTTATGTCTTGATGATTCGTGCATTAATGCTGCACAAAACTTATCACCATCATTTAAAGAATGTGTTTCCATAAATTCCATTAACTGAGTTCAGTGGCTTTCCTATAGCCACTAATTATGACATAACAGCGAGTTAGAATATTAAATATTGCAGTTTTTACCATCATTAAAATCTTATCAAAAAATGGGTCAGAATGGGTATAATGGGTCTAATACTTGGTTTTCTGATCTCTATCTAAATATTTAAATGTTAGACTTAGGAAATTAGCCAAAGGTTGACCTTAAGTATAGGGTAGTGGTTTGACTTTACCTGTGATTGTTCAAGTAAGATTCAACTATATGTTCGGGGTTATAGTTAATATGCAGCTAGGAAGGACCAGACACAGGTTGTTTGTGCTAATTGTAATGGTTTATGATAGGTATGATCGTGAAGGTGACAGTGATGATGATTCTGTTGGAAGTGATCTTTACAAAGGTGACGAAGATAGAAGAAGGCTTGCAAAAATGTCGGAGCTTGATATAGAGATAATACTGGCTGACCTTTTAAACAAAAGAAATGATGAGGATTTGAAAAACAATATAAAGAAGCATAAAGAGAAGTCAAATCAGTCGAGAAAAAACAGCTCACCACCTCACACGGCAAACCGGACAATGCGTTCTTCTGTTCGGACGGCTGATAGGGCAAAGGCAAAAGATGAACAATTGAATGAAGGAGCCTTTCTTTGAGGATCTGATTGTAGGTTGTTTTGTGAGGGTCAATATTGGAAAGTCAATAACCGGGTCAATCTAAAGGCTTTGCATAGGCAGAAAAATGTGGACGCAGCTGACCATGACAGACAATACAAGTTATAGAACAGGATGATAAGAGAAGCTGGTCATTTGTCTGGGTACTCTTCCGAAATGGGTAAATTTATTACACTGTTTTTTGTTTTCATTAATGTACTCAAGTTAGAGATTGTTGTATACATATTAAATTCGGTTTATCCTTAGTTTGTATCTTTTTCTTTCATGTTTATGTATATTGGAACGTGTCATTTACCGACGTCCTTTAACCGTTCCGCAGCGGAGCGAGGGCAAACCTACTCGTTTCTTACTAACCAAAAGGGTTACAAATCAAGATGCTTTAGGACATTCTATTTCAATTTCCAAAGACTTCACGATAAGTGGGCAAAGTCAAAAGAAATAAAACAAATGTCATAATATAAAGTAAGTCTTTAATTAATCAATAATGGAAGTAAAAATATATTAAACTCGATAATGTGATAACCTAATAAAGTAAAAATGATATCATAAAGTAAGCATATCTCTAAGAATAATGGTCATTACATTTAGTTTTTTATATTTTATTCATGATGTCCCTTGTACAAAAGATGAATCGGTTTGCTATATAGTATGTAGTATGTACATAACATAGTTTGCATGTAACATCTGTACGTGGGTTATGATATATAATTTCACCACTATTTATAATGTACAAGATATAGAGAAATTCTAATGGACTTAACCCACAAGACGGGTTTGAGCCAACTAACCTATCACCTAATACTCCCTTGTAGTCCAAGCGGCGAAATTGCGAAAGCTCGGACTGGAGCAGAAAACAAAATAAAACATTAAAGCAAGAACTAGTTATTTGATGCAGCACAGTCTTTATATTGTAGCAAGCAGCTAACAGAAGCGTCACACACACGAACATAATTAGTTGTTGAAGAAATCCGCCAATATGCGGAGACAAATCTTCAAAAGAACTGATAAAACTGGATAAAACAAATTTTTTTTATACGGGATAACCCAAAGTATCCCTTTTTTTCGGATAACCCAAAGTATCCTCTTTTTTTTCATACGAGATAACCCAAAGTAATCCTTTTTGCGGATAATCCAAAGTATTTTTTTTTCATACGGGATAAACCAAAGTATCCCGGATCATGATAAACCAAAGTATCCTATCGGAGAATAAATCAATATATTCTCCACCCGAAAACAAATAAAATACAATAAATTTTGATGATGACACCTGACGGCAAGAGGAAGAAAATCTAAAATTAAGTTTGTAATAAAAAGTGAAATACTTTGTAGTTCACAGTGAAAAATAGTCGTTCCTATTTTCAGTGACAACTTTTTACTGTAGTATTAGTGGGTTGCCTTTTAGTTTGGGCCTGACTTGCATTTTGGCAAGAAAAGTTGAAATAGAGGTGATCCAAAGTTCCAAGTGTTTGGTATGGGACAAGGCCCGGCTGACCCGAAATACATCTTGTCTTTGGTATATAAACTGACATATCAGTGTATTAAAGTAAAATTAAAATATAAGAATAACAATAAAGTCTAGGTATGTTGTACGCAACAATACCCGTTCGGCTCACTAGACAATTTTTTTTAGCAAATTTTATAGTATACCCTATGACAGAAAAAAAAAACATACTCAAGGTGGACGAAATTGGCAACAAAGGGAACCCCAAACGCTCCGTGCCAGATATCAAGCTGGATTATATGAGTACATACAACTTTAAAAGCTGTAGAAGCTGGAACTACAACTGTAGAATCATTTAGGCTCTCTTGAATACATCTAATGATCCTTGTGTATTTGGTACAAGTATTACATACCCACAATAGACCTCTTGTTAATTTACAGCATATGTATCAAGAATGGCTGTTCTCTCCTTTAACCATAATGGATTGAAATGGTACCCTTTTAATCTCTACGAATGTCGAATACTCGTTGTTCATTGGTTGTTTCCATGGTTCTCCATCCATCTGCATAAAACCTTCTCTCCATGTTCCACCTCTTAACTCAAAACGAATTGCAGCCGCCTGATCAACCATAAAAAGATTTAAAATAAAAGCTCATATGAACCAAAATTTGTTCCTAGTGTTAGCAACGGAAAGGGTTTGTTAGCTGAAGGAAAATATGTTTGTATTACCTGAGCAATATGTTTTGCTGAACATAAATCCACCATAACCAATGATGCATGCCATCCTTGTTTGAATCCAAAGATTTCTAAGAGGCCATCGTCTAATTTAGCCTCAACAAAACCTTTCTGCAATAATAAATATTGATGTTCATACACATTAACATCACTATATTAATATATATATTTGATTATAAAACGTTACCTTTTCCAAATATTCTGGCTTCAAGTTACCCCATGGATTTCTTCCGCTTGCATAGCTATGAAGATTCAATGCTACTATAGACCTGATACTGCAGCACAATATGTGTTGTGAGCCGATGAAAACATACGTGTAACATGTCCAATGTAGTAAGCTGGCCTAGTAATGGCTCAATATCAACTTAAAAACAGTTGCTTACACGATAAATAATAAATGTCCGGCAATTTTATTCGAGTCTATGGGGACGCACGGGTTAATACGTAAAACAATTATATTAAATATATTAAACATGATATATTTAACGATAAAGCTTAACGAGCGTTAAATATTAATATATATTTAATGGGAAGTTTTATTAGTCGTTAATAGTTAAACAAGTGACTAATATGCAATTATGGAGAAAAAGAAAGTGTGAGAATTATTTTCTTTTTGCCTCAGCCAATTTGTTTCCTAATCTCCATGAGGAGGTGAAATTGCCTAACTTGCAAGTCAAGTTTAGGTGGTTATAAAAGGAAGTTTATGGTGATTAGTTTTCTGATAACTTGAAAATCAATAACTGTAAAAGTCTCTCCTCTATCTCCCTCCTAGCTCGTGCGCTCGAACCAAACACCCTTAAGGGTTTCGGTTTGCCATCGACCCAAACAACCCTCAAAGGTTTTTCGTGTTTATTGATTTAAGAGTCGAAGGCGTTTGTATTGCTTTATCACTACTAGTACTAGCATACTTAATTATTTGCTAAAGAACGTATTGTGTGTGCGATCTTACTTTAGATCTTTGGTGGTTTTCGCATGGTTACTAGTTTTATACACACGTGTATATTCAAGAACGGTGTTCGTTAATTGCTAAAAGGTACACACTTCTTGAACTTTTGTTAATTACATATTCTATACGTGATTTATTATTTCCGCTGCGTACTCGTGTTAATAAATAGTTTATTAGATCATAAAACCCAACAGTGGAATCACGAGCCATCGTGTAGAATTTATAATTACAAAGAAGTAAAATTAGACAAATTAGGGTTCTTGGTTAATTTCTAAGCCCTTTGGGCGTTGTTAATCATAAAGATGGGATCTTTATTATTGTTAAAATTAATTAGACAAAACCTAGGTTGTATGAAATTTTATGTGTTAAAATTCAATAGTTTAATTGTTAATTGATCGCCTTTTCTAGTCGTTAATTGTTAATGGAATTATCCGTGATAAACACATGCATGTTTTTATCATGGGTAGATATATGATATAAGTATTCATGGTTAATTGTTAATTGTTTGACATGCAATTCAATGATTAAAACATAAAAGATTGTTTTTTTTAGTTTTTGGATTGTTAGACACGCTGTCACTAAAACATTCGTAAAATATTCATCGTAATTCAAAAAAAATTGAAAATTTTATGGTAGATCCACGACTCAGTAGGCTACAACTTTGTAGTTTTCTGAAAAAGTTAGGGAAGAACCTAGCTATATCCTGTCAGGGTCTAAAGTCGACTGAAATTTTCTATCAGCTTTTATATGATATGTGGTATATGTTTATATAAGGCTTACGCAATCGATTATGTCGATGGACGTGACCCGATTCATTGGAAGAATGAGCCTTATGTAAACATGTACATAAATTAATTATTCGATAATTAGAATCATCGTTTTATGAATGCATGTGCTAATTGTTAAGTTATTAAATAAATGTTATGTATATTAGTAGTTTATATTTATTGTTTGTTTTATAAGTTGTAACTTGATTAAAAACAAAAAGGTTTTTTGAAAAAAATAATATAAACATGACTAATAACTATGAAATAAGATTTATTATAGATTATTAATTGTGAAGTCTTATGAGTCAATTGGGTGTGGTTATTCTATAATGTTAGGGCTCATAACTTAACTTCTCACGACGAGACTTGCAATTTAATAAGTTTATAATGTGTTTTCTAAATTAAGGAGTTAAATTTTATCAATGGCGAAATTTGCAAAAGTACTATATATTTGCAAGACATATCACTAAGGGTTCGAGGTTCATACTCTATAATATCCCTGATATCTTGCAATTAATTAGCAAGCGCGAATGGTCTAGTGTTTGAATGATTTTTAATCATTCTTAATCTTTTCCCGCGATAAAACAAGAACTCTTTAGAATTGAAAACACGAATTGAATCGTCAATTTGTTTTAAGGTGCATTGTCACCAATTTATACACAAACTGGTATAGTAAATTAAGTGATACACCTTAATAAGTAACTTAATTGAGTAAAGTTTTTATTAAAATCAATGATACAAAGATGTATGCATGTTTTTTCGTACATATTTGCCGCGTCAAATATTAATACCCTTTTAAATAAGTTGTTGCCATCCAATTTGTAAGAACACTTGCAGTTGCCTTTTGCATCACGTGAGACGTATGTAGATTGCAACCCCAAGGTGATTATACGCTTTTCATGAGACGTTGGTGTTACATAATCATAGTTCTTGATTGGACGACTTAATCGAAGTAAGATGGTGAGACCTTATGCTCGAGGCATAGATGGGATAAAACATGCTTACTAGTATATTAAAGTAATAAAGTAAGTCCCATAATGTTCTAGGAATTGCACCGTTGGCAATTATTGATAGTCAATTATCTTTTGAATACATTATTGCTAGCAGATCAACTGATGTGATGGTGGTATGTTAAGTTGGATCCTAGACATTTGAAAATTAAATGTTTATATATTTAAATATGGGTAGTTAATTTTCTTCAAGAAGTATTATCGAAAATACTAAAATATTAAACTTAATATGTTTTGTAGATGGAACTACCTGTCTAAAACATAAACCATTCGGCTTTCAGGTCGATGTTTGAAAGAGAAAAACTTTCTGGAGCTAATTTCAATGACTGGTTTCGTTCACTTAAGCTGGTCTTGAGAGTTAAAAAGAAAATGTTTATCATTGAACAACCTGTTCCCCCTGCTCCTCCTACTAATTCAGCAGCACAAGTGCTTGCCGAATGGAACGCAGTTTATGATGTTTATAATGAGGTTGCTTATCTTATACTTGAAAGTATGACTCCCAAACTTCATAGACAAATTGAGTACTCCTCACCATATGACATGTTTCAGGAGCTTAAATCCATGTTTGAGAAACAAGCTGGAGTTGAGAGGTTTGACCTAATTCAAACTTTTCATGCTTGCAAACAAGAAGAGGTAAAGCCAGTTGGCCCATATGTCATTAAGATGAAAGGTTATGTGGAGCATCTGAAACATTTTGGTTATGTCCTCTCGCAAGATCTTAGTGTTGGTTTAATCTTGAATGGCCTCATTAGTGACTTTGCATGATTTTTTTGGAACGGCGAGTTAGTACAGTTACTAAGTTAGTTATTCGATTCCACAGTACTTACCCAGAAGGTAGTCCCTGCCAGCCTCGAATAATAATTAGTGATTCGATTCCACAGTACATACCCAGAAGGTAGTCCCTGCCAGCCTCGAATCGACGCATCTATGGGGCAGAACCCTAAAGATTCCCACCTTAAAGGAAAACCCCTACGGAGAGACTCGAACCTGAGACCTCTCGCATGTGGTAACAACCTCCCTAAGGACACCTTTGGTGGCCAACTGAGCTAGCCTAGTTGGTTTTACTTTGCAGGATTTGTAAGGAACTACAATATGCATAACATGAGAAAGACGATTGGTGAACTACATGCTCTGCTTATTGAATATGAGAAAGGTTTACCTAAAAAGGCTGTTACACCACAAGTAATGACGATTCAAGGTGGTAGAATCCAAAAGTGCAATTAGAAATCGCAAAATGCTAAAGGGGAAGGGTAAAGGGAAAGGCAAGGGAAAGGATAAACCAGTTTATATCTCTAAGCCTAAAAACCCTATACCTTCTACAAAAGAGCATCCGACAAAGGATGATGCTTGCCACCACTGCAAAGAGATGGAGAATTGTAAGAGGAATTTTCCTGCTTACCTTACTGAGTTGATAAAGAAGAAGAAGAAAGTTGGCACTGCTAGTTATTGAGGTATCTTCATAATAGAATTATTTTCTTTTCCTAATAAATCTTGGGTGTATGACACTGGTTATGGTGCTCACATTTGTAACAAAAAAAAGGTCTTAGAGGAGTAAGAAAGCTGAAACAAAGAGCTCTCTATTTGTATGTGGGCAATGGTGTTCATGCACGAGTAGAAGCTATTTGAAGTTTTGACTTAATTTTACCTAATGGCCTAGTGATTTGTTTAGACAATTGCATTATTCACCTACTATTACTAGAGGTGTTGTTTCAGTTTTTCGTTTGGTTGACAATGGTTTTATCTAATGTTTTACAAATTATGGTATTTCAGTTTCTAAGAATGATGTTCTTTATTTGAATGTTATTCCACGTGATGGTATTTATGAAATGGGTAAAAGCCATAAAATACCTACAAACTTTCAAATCGTCCCGACTTGACCAACAAACTAATTTTCGTCCTATCTAGACCAATGAACTCGTTTGTTATGTAACAATGTCACCAATATGACCGGCTAGTTATCCACGTCATTAATTTTTCTATTTTTTAATTCCACGTCACCCTCTATTATTTCTCCTCCATCACCACCACCATTTTTCTTTAGACTAAAAAGGCTTCTTTCTTGTAAGAAAAAACAAAAGGAACATCTCCATCATCGTTCTTCGAGATCTCAAAATCGTAAACAACCGTCTCCATCAATGGCGAACCTTCGTCTTAAGCTCGTACAAGTCGCATCTTGTTACAATCAACTCAAACTCTCTTTTAACAACCTCAAATCTCAGATCGAAACCATTTTGCTCGAGGTATCAATCATATCAACGAACTCGTATAATTGGATATGTATAATGATTCGTTATGTTTTAAACCTAATTTTGTAGGCTGAAGATGTATTTTGTTCGTTAGTTGTTCCGTTAGTGAAGATCATCGGTTTAAAAACTGCTCAAATAATACTATTTTCGTGAACACCGGCTTCAATTTTCAAGTAATTAACGTGTTTAATACTTTAATTACTTAATTCTAATGTGTTTATAAAACTACTTGTATTGGAAGTTTATTGAGGCGTTGCAATCAGGATTAGTAAAATTTAGTATAATTCATTTTGTGAGTATTAAGCAAAATTGATTGAGGCGTTGCAATCAGGATTCGTAGTTTGTTGCGTATGGATAGCGTACTGAAGAATTGTTCTGTTAATTACATGTTTTTTACTTGTGAATTATACAGGATGAAAAGATGAAGGAGATAACCCAAATAGATTGACTTTGAATTTTTTGTGGGTGTAAAGCCTATTTGGCATGACACTAGTAATTATTTAATAAGATTATTAAAAATAAAATGCCAGCGTTGAAGAAAACTGCCATAGTGTTGGTAACAAATTATCATATGGGTGATATCAGAACAATATTTAAAAGTACGTTGGTCTAGACAGGACGAAAATTAGTTTGTTGGTCAAGTCGGGATGATTTTGAAAGTTTGTAGGTATTTTATGGCTTTTACCCTTATGAAATTTATATGCTTAATCTTGTGCCAAAATGTTAATTCTATTTATAATGTTAACTCGGGAAGACTATAAAGGAACTTCAATCAGATCGAGGAGGCGAATATATTAGCCACGAGTTTAAAGATTATCTGAAGGCTTATGGAATTGTCCAACAGCTTACTCCTCCATACACACCACAACACAATGTCGTGTCTAAAATGAGAATTATACCTTATTGGACATGGTTCGATCAATGATGAATCTTACAACTCTACTTTTATCCTTTTGGGATTATGCTCTAGAGTCTGCTACACGCATTCTCAATACGGTTCCAACCAAGAAGGTTGATAAGACACCGTATGAATTATGGTATGGAAAAGTTCCTAACATGTCTTATCTAAAGGTCTGGGGATGTGGGGTGCTTGTGAAGCGAGATACACTTGACAAACTCCAAGAAAGATATGTTAAGTGTATCTTTATAGGATACCCAAAGGAAACAATGGGTTACAATTTCTACTTCCTACCTGAAAACAAAACAATTGTTGCGAGGTATGTTGAGTTCTTGGAGAAAAATCTTATATCTCAAGAAGTCAGTGGGAGGGCCATAGAACTTGAAGAAATTCAAGATGAAGATACATCACCTTCTGAAAACACTAGCAAAATTCCTATGGAGGTTGAAGGTTTTGAACCACCTCAAGAGGAAGTAATTCCTGTTTGTAGGTCCGCAAGGACACATTAAGCTCCTGAATGCTTATGTCTAAATGTAGAAGTAGAGGAGCATAGTTTAGGGGATCTTAATGAACCCACTAACTATAAAGCTACAATGTTAGATCCAGAATCTAGTAAGTGGCTCGATGCTATGAATGCGAAGATGCAATCCATAAAAGATAATCAAGTCTGGGGCTTGTTGATCTGCCTCCTAATGGTAAGACTATTGGAAGTAAATGTTTTAAAAAAAAGACTGACATGGATGACAATGTACATACCCATAAAGCTCGTCTTGTAGCAAAATGTTTTACTCAAACCTACAGGGTTGATTATGAAGAAACGTTCTCACCTGTTGCTGACATTAGAGCTATTAGGATTCTCATAGCTATAGCGGCGTTCTATGACTATGAGATATGGCAAATAGATGTCAAAACTGCCTTCTTAAATGGTTATCTTGATGAAGATAATTATATGGTGTAGCGTAAAGGTTTTATTGATCCTAAACATCTCAGAAAAGTATGCACGCTTCAAAGATCCATTTATGGTCTTAAGCAAGCATCAAGAAGTTGGAATAAGAAGATTTGATGAGGAAATCAAAAGGTTTGGTTTTGTTCAAAATCTTGATGATCCATGTGTATATCAAAAGGCTAGTGGAGCAATGTTACATTCCTAATCTTATATGTTGATGACATAATCATCATAGAAAATCATATTCTAAGTTTACAAAGTGTAAAGTCATATCTTGGAAAGTATTTCGCCATGAAATATTTGGGGGAAGCGGCATTTATTCTTGGAATCAAGATCTATCGAGATAGAATTAAGTGATTAATTGGACTAAGTCAAAGTGCTTACATGGATAAGATCTTGAAAAGGTTTAAGATGGAAAATTCCAAACGTGGTAATATCCCCATGCAAGAAAATTTTGACTTGAATAAAATACAAGGTGCTTCAATACCTGAAGATGTGAAGCGGATACAAAATGTACCTTATGTTTCGATAGTGGGATCCATTATGTATGCGGTTAGATGCACTAGACCTGATGTTGCATTCGCGAAAAATATAACAAGCCGTTTTCAACATAATCTAGGAGAACCACATTGGACTGCTATGAAAACCATTCTTAAGTATTTAAGAAATACTAAAGATATGTTCTTGGTTTATAATGGAAATCCTGAAGCTGAACTTCGAGTTGATTGCTATTGCAATGCTGGATTTGAGACCAATAGAGATGACATAAAATCTCAGACATGATACGCCTTCATTTTGAATGGATGCGCAGTAGACTGTAAAAGCTCCAAGCAAAGTACTACTGCAATGTCCGCTACAGAGAAGCTGAATACATAGCTGCTTCAAAAGCTGCAATACAAGCTGTTTGGATTAGGAAGTTTATTTCAGGGCTTGGTATTGTACCAACAATAAACGAACCAATTAAGATGTTTACGATAATTGATCCGCACTTCTTATTGCCAACGAACCGGGGGTTCAGAGGGGCGCCAGACACTACCATAAAAGATACCATTACGTTCGAGAGTGCATCTTATTGGGTGAAATTAATCTTCTTAAAGTTCACACAGATGACAATCTAGCAGATCCATTTACGAAGGCTTTACCGAAAGGAAAGCTTACTCAACATGCTAGGAGCATGGGACTTCGTTTAGCTAGTAGTTTCATGAAGATCTGTGTTTAGTGTTTGGATAAGGGATGTTAAGACAATTTTATTAATAATAATGATACTTAGTACGTTGGTTATATTTAATATAAATTGTGTCATATATTTGCATGTTTAATCAATGAATAATATTTATTATTGTAAATTAGTCCATTGTCGATCAACAATATGAGAATATTGTTGAATTAAGACAAATGTGAGTCATTGGTGATATTTTTGGATATTAAAGGATGTGTCCGTCAAACTGACATGATATTCATAAGATGCATATCAGACTTCCCCAACTAATAAGATTATCACTTTATGAATCAGCGTCATTAAGTGAATCTTGTAAGTGATTTCATTTACTAAATCCTTATACTTGAGATGCAAGTAGGTCTTGCATGTGTAGATAATCCTTCTTGATATAGTTTAAGTTATCCTGAATAAGGTAGCTAATAAGGACTATTTTTAGAAGTGATTGTGAAGCATGTGACTTGACACTTGTAGTCAATAAAGAATTTGTTCCTTCAATAGTTGAAGAATAATGCCACTGTGCCCCTCGTAGGGTTAATCAGATGTATGTGTGGCCGCACCCAAAAACTCATGTAGATATGTCTCAATGATTTTTGGTAATCTTGATTAATTACATATACGATAAACAGAATCGTTAATTAATGGAATGACTTACATCCATATCCATTTTTAACACAGTCTCAGAAAAAAAGGGATTGTAAATGCATAAATCACTTATCCGTGACTTTGTGAAACCACACTCGGGTATTTCTGGGAGCATTGGCGTGTTGCTAGACGCTTACCAATGTTATTATATTATTTGATACATGTCTAAGTGAGAGCTGTAGGAATATGTACACGATAAATAATATATGTTGGGGAATTTTATTCGAGCCTGTGAGGACGCACGCGTTAATACGTAACAATTATATTAAATATATTAAACGTAATATATTTAATGATAAAGCTTAACGAGCATTAAATATTAATATATATTTAATGGGATGTTTTATTAGTCGTTAATAGTTAAACAAGGGACTAATATGCAATTATGGAGAAAAAGAAAGTGTGAGAATTATTTCCTTTTTGCCTTAGCTAATTTGTTTCCTAATCTTCACGAGGAGGTGGAATTGCCTAACTTGCAAGCCAAGTTTAGGTGGTTATAAAAGAAGGCTTAGGGTGATTAGTTTTCTGATAACTTGAAAATCAATAACCCTAAGAGTCTCTCCTCTCTCTCCCTTCTAGCTCGTGCGATCGAACCAAACACCCCTAAGGGTTTCGGTTTGCCATCGACCCAAACAACCCTCAAAGGGTTTTCGTATTGATTGATTCAAGAGTCGAAGGCGTTTGGATTGCTTTATCACTACTAGTACTAGCATACTTAATTGTTTGCTAAAGAACGTATTGTGTGTGTTGAAGTAGAGAGATCTTACTTTAGATCTTTGGTGGTTTTCGCGTGGTTACTAGTGTTATACACACGCGTATATTCAAGAACGGTGTTCGTTAATTGCTAAAAGGTACACGCTTCTTGAACTTTTGTTAATTACATATTCTATACGTGATTTATTATTTTCGATGCCTACTCGTGTTAATAAATAGTTTATTAGATCATAAAACCCAACACTTATAACTTCTATGATTCAAAGTTGACATTAGAAGGTTATTCAATAATTATTATTCAGTCATTTATAAATGGAAGCCTCATATAATGTTCAATAGTTTATGCAAATATCATGTACGATGATATAGCCTTACCTTGATGGAAGAGGAAGCAACTCCCATTTTGGGCTATTTAATTTTTTAATATGAACCCTCAAAATGTTCTTTAGTCCCCTGCAAGAATGAAGAATGTTTAGGCAATTTCCAAGGCGGGGTTACTTTTGTTGGAAATAATAGTACAAATTAAGGTTATATAATCACTCATCATGGCACATTATATCAAGTATAAAAGTTACTCTTTAATAAAACTATAGATATCAAGGTCAGATATCAAGGTCACTGATATGAAAAAAGCTATTACCTCAAGCTCGGGTCATTCATACAAGGTGTAAAGAACCATCCTTGTTTGCAGGTGTATCCGGAGTAAATTATCTATAACATAAGGGAGATCGCAAATTATATCCTAATTTCTATCACTGTATGCTAATTTACAAGAATCTGGCTTAAATTCAGACCTTGTTTGCAATACGACCTTGTGCAAGATAAGGTTTCTCATTCCGTAGATTATGAAAACCATAAGCCACTTGGGCATCCATTCCTGTACGTAAATTTAAGATCATAAGCCTGAAAATAGATGATCAAAATTACATATGCAACCAAAATGAACAAAAAGTTTACAATTCTTATTGATCATTTTAAGTTATATAAAATTTTCGTTTCAAAAAAGTGGCGCTAGCTTTAGATAGTTATGTTGCATAACCATTTTACAAAAGGTGTTGGTTTGAGCCTTTATGTTGCCTAATTTCTTATTTTTCACACAATCACACATTCACATATTATTTGAGCACAAGTCACCCACACACATACACTTGCCTGAGGTTTTCTTTGAAGCAATCTCCCTACTCTCGAGTTTACCCTAGGGTAGGGGTATGATATGTTTACATTCCACCTCCCCATACCCCGCTTCAATGGGATTGGATATGTTCTTGTAATTTTTTTGTTTCAACTGTAAACTAATAGCTCAAATGGCAACTAAACATACCTATGCTAAAATAATTATAGAAGACTCCTTGGTAGCAAGAAACTTCCTCAGGCAAATGGCCTTCGTTATCTAAATCCTGCAAACAAACCCATCAAAGAAAACTCTTTAGTTAAGGTAAAAGTTAAAAACGCTTTGATATATACATATTAGTATGTATATATTCCCAACCTTATCAAAGACGATTTCTTCTGTTTGCTTCAGTGCGTGGGGTGTATCTAATTCAGCACCAGCCGGCATCGTAATGACAAGGTTCCAACTATCAAGACGGGAAACTGGAGCATGAATAGCTCGGTCAAGAATCCTCTTAATGGCTGCTTTCCATTTGGTAGAAAATGAACCACCCTAAAAGTAAAACTTTAATCACATTTTAAGAAATAAAAAACATGATAATAAAAAAAATTGAAAGTCAAATGACACAAGAAGATTAGATTAGATTACCCAACCGAAACTCCTTGACAAGTCATTTCCTGTACCAAGAGGTATGATCGCAGTTGGTGGGACAGGTTCTCGACCTTTTTTGTAAAGCTCCCCAAGGCACCCAAGGACCCAACCCACAGTCCCATCACCTCCTGCAACCTATCAAATGACAAACCAAAATTATCTTCCATTTACATTTGAATATCAATTATTATGTCGATTTTTCTATAGTAAACCATACTATAACTCTTAATCTTTCACGACATTCTTTGGCACAACAGTCTCCAAGATCAGCAAAGTGTTCCAGGCATGCTAATCCGTATTGAACAAATTCGTGAGGCTTCACATTTTGAAGATCAAAAACCTGCCACCAACAAGAGAAATACTTGAATCTTTCATGAAAATATGTGAAGTTTAAACGTCTATATGTGTGAATTAACCTTAGAGGACTTTTAACAAGTTTCCAAGATCAATATCAAGGTTCTCGGGTAGTCAAGACGGATTTAGTTTCTGAACTAACCAATGCTGTCGCTAACATGCTGTGTGACAAACAAGTGTTTTTGTAAAAAGTTGGGGAAATGGAAAAATAACTACCAAACATTAAAGCTCGTAATAATTTGTGTTTTTCTCTTTTCGCATATCTGAACTAACCGTTGGTTGATTTTCTAGTGAATCTTGGTATTGCATGTTTCCTTATATCCTAGTGATTGTTAGGTAATTCATACGAACATTTTACACATATGTTATGAACATCATTATGAGATTAACATCAAGATACTCTGATACAAATTTGCCAATACAAAATTATATAACTAACCAGCATTTTCACATTAAACATGCAAATAAGAAAGATATATACAGTAATAATACCAACATGAAAGTATGTAACATGTGGTATGTGCGTGCAATTATTTGACTTTCATAAATAAACAAAAACCTGTTCCTCGCCCATGAAATCTTGCAACCGCGATTTAAGTTCAGAACCATGACGTCCACCGCTCTTAGAATTAACAAAAACAACCAGCGGCGAATCAGGAGCGACAAGAGGAGACATGTCACCATCATCATTGTCATTATAATGTTGTTTACCCGCATCAACATCTTTAGCCTCAATGGCATCACGTATAGCGAATCTTAAATATTCAGGCATGGTAATCTTTTTCCTCAATTCATCTTTTGGAATCTTCATTCCTGACAACTTACATCCTTTGATCGAATCTATAACAGATGATTTACTCGAGCTTTTTCTCATCATGGGCTCTTGCCCTGATGATTCCATTTTCTTTGTTCTTTTTATTTAACAGACTCAAATCTTTAATTTTGTATACCAATATTACGTAAATAATAAATTTATTAAAAATGAAACCGATGTTATGAAAATTTTATCATGTAGATCTTAGATATTCAGGCATGGTTGTGAAGGATTATTTTTTTTAAAAACTGTTCCTTTTCTGTAAAAGAACTGTTTTTTCTTTCATATTTATTTTTTCTTTCATATTTATTTTAATCTGCACATTTTGATGACGTGTCACATTATAAATGGTGTCACGTGTTAGCCTTTCAGGTATTACACGGCATCAAAATGTGTATAATGAAACACTTATAAATGTTTGTTGCTATTATACAACTTTTTAAGAATACACGTACCAAATCGGTACATTTGGAAAAATTCATTGCTATTCTGCGACTAAAACCCTTATTTTATTTGTGATCCCTTAACTTGACTCAAGTGCATACACGACTCTTAATATTAATTATTAAATGGTATTTGGTAGGGCTAAATACAAACACGATGAACACGAACAAAGGCTTGTTCGTGTTTGTTCGTTTAAGTTTAGCTAGACAAATAAACGTACATCAACGATAAAACAGACGAAATTTATTATTTATATTCGTTCTTTAAGATAATAAGATTGTTCATGTACATTCAGTAAGGTGTTAAACGAATGGAAATAAATAAATGTATAAAAACGAGCACAAAATGTTTGAAATATTGTAATGTTTCTTTTTTGTGTAATCGTTTGTCAAAGTTTGCATATTTTACGAAGAGTGTATTATATAAATACTAGACGAATACCCGCGCAAAACGATGATGTATAGCGGCAAATATTTATACATACGAATTTGTGGTTTTGTGAAGTCTATTTGTTATAAGCGAAAAATGTTAAAAGTTTGAGGTTTTTAAGATAAAACAATATTTAAAAGTTTGGGAATTTGTGGATTTTGTTACCAATTTTATCTTTTTCAAGTTTCGGGATTAAGGAATTTCAAGTTTCAAGAATGTGAATACACTCTTTATAAGTAGTAGAGATATGATATTTCGACATAAACAAATAAGAGGAATGCTAGAACAAAAAAAATTATACAAAAAAATTATCCACACAATGATGTATTGATGTGTCATGTAAACTTGTGGATGCACATAAGAGAGAATTCAAAAGTAAATTTGAAAATGCCACTAATTACATGACACATCATTTTGTGAAAAAATTTGTGTGAATTTCTTTGTGGTTCTAGCATTTCTCAACAAATAAACATACATAAACGAACATATAACCGGACGTTCATGAACATAAATGAACGAATGAGGCTTGCGTTCATGTTCATTCATTTAATTAAACGAACACAAAATTTTGTTCATGTTCATTCAATTAACAAATAAACTATCATAAACGAACTTTTAACCGAACGCACTACAACATTCAAGGCATTCGCTGGCGATTTCTCGAGGCATTCGACGGGGACATGTCATCCGGGTAAACTTTTCCCAACGACATGTCATCGGGCTAATGTCCATGGTGAATGCTCATCTGGAAAGTCAAATCCGATAAGTTTCCCTGACGACTGAGTGGGGCCCACAAAAATTCTAGTCAAACGTTCTCAAATAGTTGACCATGGTTGCCCTGATGACACTCTAGAGTTTCTTTTGTCAGGTCAACGAAAGTCAAACGATTAATTAACTATTTATTTGATTAATTAATTAATTAATTTATTGCAATTTCGGTCAACGAAAGTGAAACATTTGATATCCTTTGCCGAGGACATGTCCTCGACAAAAAAAACTGCTGCAGCTGCACAACATCAGTTTTCATATTTATTACGAAAATCAACATGCCAATATCGAAAAACAGTTATAATGGCTAAAACACTTATATATATACGTTAAACACCTCTAAAACATTAAAACGTTGCAAAGTCTACAAAACAGGGATTCTAATCTAAAAAATCTAGCAGTCAATCCACAAAAGTTGCAATATCCGCAAGTACAAGTCGCCAAAATAGTATATAACATGTTTAAAGTGTACAATAATAACATCAGGTCACCAAAATATAGTTCCACACACAAAATAGCCCATACCCATATACTATTGCCCCTCGTCATCATCCTCGTCCTCGCCACTCCCATCCTCGCTACTCCCGCCCTCGTCACTCCTGCCCTTAGTTCTCTCTGATAGGCCTTAGCCTCTGCTTTAGCACGAGCAAGTTGCTGGTCTATCTGGGCGAGCATATGATCAATCTGAGGCTGGGTGTACGTACCTCGAGGCTACAAGCCAAATACATTTGTCTTGCCCGCGTCGGCTACCTGCCTAACCCTCCCAACTATGTGACCCCGTTGCTTTTCCTTTATCACCTTAGCAAGTATCTTTTCCTCGATGTAGTGTACCCCGATAAGCGTATTGGCTCCCAGATCTCACAGCTTGATCATTTCTTCCTATGTACTTACAATTTTTTTTGAGAAAATCAATATACTAGTCGGATTAATACATTAGGTTTCAATAAATCATTAAAGTGTGTGTTTGAAAAAAAAACAATAATTACGTATTGTAGGCGGGCTTCCTCCTGCCACCATACGTCTTCACGAGTATGCAGATCGTAGAAGCTGGTTAGGAGGGACGGGTACTGATGGCTCTCGTCCGTCTCAAACTCTATATACACATGTATATATGATGAAACAAATTAAAAACGACAAATCACACACCATGTATATAATGAACTATATGTAAAATAATTATAATGTGTCTTACATATTGATGTCGACATACAACCAATGAGCGAGATCCATTGCGGCTAAAGGTCGTGCTTTGAGCCTTGTTTTGAGCATTGGTAGCGGCTCGGGCAACATTCTTCAGGTCTAGCCAAAATGTAATATTCGCCTCCCAATAAGACTGCTCCACATTCGGGGGAGGTCGACATCGTATCGCATCCACATCACGAGTCTCACCAGCTTTGACAGTCCAATAATCTCGCTTTAAGTTGTACTTGTTGTCACCGTAACGCTTAGCAAAATATGCCTCAATGTCGAGTTCTATATCGGGCCATTGCGGTTCAGCCTTTTATCACCCTAGCAAGTAATCTTTCCTCGATGTAGTGTAACCCCGATAAGCGTATTGGCTCCTAGATCTCACAGCTTGATCATTTCTTCCTATGTACTTACAATTTTTTTTGAGAAAATCAATATACTAGTCGGATTAATACATTAGGTTTCAATAAATCATTAAAGTATGTGTTTGAAAAAAAAACAATAATTACGTATTGTAGGCGGGCTTCCTCCTGCCACCATACGTCTTCACGAGTATGCAGATCGTAGAAGCTGGTTAGGAGGGACGGGTACTGATGGCTCTCGTCCGTCTCAAACTCTATAAACACATGTATAATGATGAAACAATTAAAAACGTAAAAACCGTACAAAATCACACACCATGAAAGAATGAACTATATGTAAAAAATAATTATAATGTGTCTTAACATATAGATTCGACATACAACCAATGAGCGAGATCCATTGCGGCTAAAGGTCGTGCTTTGAGCCTTGTTTTGAGCATTGGTAGCGGCTCGGGCAACATTCTTCAGGTCTAGCCAAAATGTAATATTCGCCTCCCAATAAGACTGCTCCACATTCGGGGGAGGTCGACGTCGTATCGCATCCACATCACGAGTCTCACCAGCTTTGACAGTCTAATAAGCCGCGCTTTAAGTGTACTTGTTGTCACCGTGAACTGCTTACAAAAAAAGCCTCAAATGTCAGTTCTATATCGGGGCCATAGCGGTTCACATGTGGCGGCAATAAAATAGTAACTAATATATTATATATAAAAATATATAGTAATATATAATAATATATTATATACATTATATAAACTAAACTATATTATACATATACACATATACATATATATATATACATATACATATACATATACATATACATATACATATATACATATACATATATACTAGTAACATAACCCGCCCAACGGGCGGGTTCGGTTCATAAGACTTTTTTTAAGATAATGAATATCCGTAGGTTTCATATCCCTGTCTGTACCCATAGTATCCACCATTGAACTAGCTTTGCTGTACCTGAGGTTGAACAGATTCAAACTGCAAATCAGATTGTCTTGCTACTTTATGGCTTAAAGTGTTTTGACATTAATACATAGCATAAAACTGATATTGCTCCATAATATATAAGATGATTTTGCTACGATATTTTGAGTAAAATACAACCTTGATCATACCGTACTTCGTTCAACCATGTCCACGTATGATGTGTGTTTTTACAAGCTTTAAATTTATATTAACTAGAAATACTGATTTTGACTAAAAACACAGCATTAGGGCAAGTATACCTGATATGTGAGAAATCACATATCCTTTTTATACCAAAAATGACCCTTAAATGATCAAAATGTGTAAAAATATGCTTGTATTTGTGTATTTTATTGTTTGTGAATGTGTAGGTACGGATATTGCAAAAATTACAAGAAAATGGTCAAAACCGGGCAAACACGAACATGGGAACGGATAGAGTGCACAAGAGCCGGAAGTTTTTAGTAAAAGGTCAACAAAGTCAACCTTGGTCAACCCACAAAAAAGACAAAACCCTCAAAATACCTAAATGAGCCTTAATGTTAAATCAATTTCACAAAAAAGTCCCAAAATAATTTACACCATTAGTCCTTTGTTAGTCCTTAAAACTAATAAGGACTAACGGTCGTTATCTTTTAGCCATAAAACCAATAACACTTAATCCT